>PVHP010012390.1:0-43502 GCA_004024765.1 Zapus hudsonius
GCCAGTGTTTGGCACACCTTCCTGCCGCTGTTTGCAGTGCTGTGGCAGAGGTGATGTCCAGCCCTCTGCTCATGCCATCGTTTTCCCTGCCAGGATGGAGTCTCCCCTTGAGTCCGTAAGCCAAATAAACCCATTCCTCCACAAGCCGCTTTTGTTTGGGTTCTTTCTGCGCAGCAACTAGAAAGCTGACTGCAACAGTGTCAAAGTTCTCTCAGATTTTCGGTGGGAGGATTTGGTAGCTATTGTTGAACCCATGGCCTCTCACATGCTAGGCAAGCTCTATTTTTACCTTTTATTTTGGGACAGGGTCTCTCTCTAAACTTCTGAGGCAGCTCTTGAATTCAGTATGTAGCCCAGGCAGGCCTTGAACTTGTGATCCTCCTGTCTCAGATTCTGAGTAGCTGGGGTTATAGGCTTGTGCCACTAGACTTGGAGCCAAATTCTCTCTTAATTTCAGTGGGAAAGTAGCATGTTTACTCAGAAAGAGTTTGATGGACACCACCTGCACCCAGTGATCAATGTCAGCATTCACCTGCAGAGGAAGAGGGTCTGTGTTATGTCTGCTGTCTTGCATCACCTTTATCTAGTCACAAGGATGCAGGAAAACCCCAAGTTGAAAAAGAACAGGCTACAAGGAAACTGGCCTGCCTTCTCGAAAATGCCTGGTTTCTTGAAAATAAAAACTGAGAGACCTCTGGATTTGAGGAAGATAAAGTTAATGTGACAAATAAAATGAAGCTTACTATCCTGGGTTAGATCACAGATTAGGAAGACAAAATAAGTATAAAGAATAAAGTTTTTAAAAAGTATACTTCCATATTGACATACTTCCATAAAGTATAAAATTACTGCACTGAATGACCTCATTTGAGTAAGGATTTCAGATTAGGTAATAGATCATTGTTAAATTTGCATATGTCCAGAAAAAGTTCGTTATATTAGAGAATAGAATATCCTTGTTTCAAAGTAATAGGTATGAAATATTTAGACATAAGGGTCATGCTTTCTGTAGCTTGTATTTATTTACTTCAGAAAATGATCTGTGGAGAACAGAGGAGGAGGAGAGAAAGCAGTGGGGCAAAATGTAAGTAGTTGATGAAAATGGATAAAAATTAAACAGGAATTCTCTTTACTATTCTTGGATATTTTTTTGTAAATTTGAAGTTACATCCAAAAAGTTAAAGGAAAATAGACAAAAGTGAAATATTTGCTTTGTAGAAATACCCTCTTCTTTGATTTAAGAACTCTAGTTTTAGACCATGGATGCATGTCAGTCAATTACTGTTTTTTTTTTTTTTTATCTCAGAACCTAAGAAAGAAAATAACTAGAAACCTCGATTTTTGTCTTACAGTACTGAGTCTAGTTGAGAAGAAAATAGTGCATACAAAAGCTAATGAGGATTAAACAATGTAGTAAGTTAATTGTGCGTGGCATTTAATATGTTTTACAACAGGGATCAGCAAATGTTTTCCATAAAGGGCCAGATGGCAAATACTTGGGACTTTCTGTATCATTGTGGTCTCTCTCAACTGTTCAGCTCTGCTGCTGAAGTATAGATTGGATACATAAATGTATGTGATTGTGTGTCAGTAAAACATGATTTGCAAAAAGAATTTGGGGGTAAAATTGGCTTTTGAGTTGTAGTTCACTTAGCCCTGCACTAAAATGTAAAGTGGCAGAAAGCTGAAGTGACAGGATGGTGTTGTGGAAGATGTACATGCCTGAAGAAGGCACATGCTTAAAGGTTCATGAAATATATTATTTTTGTTGAAGTCCTTAAAGGAAGCCGCACCCAGCTTTAGATATGCAGAGCACAGCTGTCCACTGTCATAGCCTCTGATTGCTCACTTCTGGAATAGGAATCATCAGAGTACTTCCTCTCTGGAAATGTTCAGAGTATTGCTAGTTGTCTTACCTTCTCTGTGCTATAACATATTGCTTCATTGCTTCCTCAAGTTCTCCTACAGCTTCCAGAAAAGCCCACCCAAACAGAAATTGGATGATCTCTGTAATTTACCTGCTTGAAGTCTTGCACCTTCCTGTCTGTTTTAGACTGGATTACAGATTTGTTGCCATGCTGTAATATCTGTCGGCGTTCTCCCCGTGGCCTTTGATCTTCAGTCCCCACTCTCCATTCACTTTCAGGCCTTGGAATCGTTGTCTCCTGTGACTTGGAGATTGTCCTCTTTCCAGATTTCAGGTTCAAAGTAGCTATGTGCTACCTCTTGGATACCAGAGAGAGTATTCTCAATAGAGAATTCCATTATCTGTCTACCTTGTTCGGTTATTTCTTGTCTCTTCTCTCTAAAAAAATGCTGCAGGCAATGCATTGTTTTTGTGCTCTTACCTCTTAGGATTCTACCATATAATGCATTTAAGCTATGGGTGTAGCTCAATGTTAGAACACTCGACTAGCATGGACAAGGCTCTGGGTTCCATCCCCAGTCCAAGAAAAAAAAGGTATAAAGTATGCATTCAATAAAGATAAGTGGAATTGATGTCATGAATCGAAATTTATAAAATGCCTAATACCGTACCTAGTCTTGGCTTGCATTTTCAAACCATTAGTGAGTTGTAAGGTGTACAGGCTTCTCTTTGACAGCACATTCAAAGGGGTTACAAGGCTTTAAAAGAAATATAGAAAGGTCAAAATTCATTCATGCTATGAAAAGTCACAGCAATTTGGAGCCAGTATTTTGTTTATATAGCTTCTGTGAAAATATAAATACTTAAGTTTATGAATTAATCTAATGTCTTTCTACTGGGTCTTTCAAGTTGTTAATTGAAAGTTGACTAATTTCTTTCCTTTTCCACCCAAATCCACTTTTGAACTTCAGTATGAAAACATGCTGTCTTAGAACAGAGGGAAAGAGAAAGGCCTCTGGATCTTGGCTGAACAGTGGAGTAATTTGGCTCTGTCTTGGTTTCAGATGTTCACACAGAAGCTGTCCAGGCAGCTCTTGCTAAACACAAAGAAAGGAAGATGGCGGTGCCCATGCCTTCCAAACGCAGGTCCTTGGTTGTGCAGACCTCCATGGATGCCTACACGCCTCCAGGTAAGCATCACCCTTGCTACTTCTACTTCTTAAATGTGATGAGCCTGACTTAGAATTAATTGATTCCAAGCACAATGTTTGCAGTCTTTTTCTTCTGAATATTGTAAAGTTAGCATACAAAGTAATGGGTCTCATTTTGGCATTTTTGTACATATATGTCATTATACTTTCCTTTTCATCATCTTTCCCCACTGTACCCCCCACCCTCCTACCCTCTTCTTGCTGGTCCCGTCTCCCCTTCTGCTTCTGTTCCATGTATTCTAGTACCCTCTCTTGTTCAACCCCAGCCCACTTTAGATCTGCCTCTTCTCTCATAGTCTCCTTCCTGCTTTCATGTTATACTAAGCACACACAAATCTAGATTCTATAGATGAGTGAGAATATGATATAATTGTCGGAGTCTGTTTCCTTTAATACTATGAATTCCAGCTCTGTTTTTCTCTGCAAATTCATGATTTCATTCTTTATGGCTGAGTGAAATTTGTCATGCATATCTGACATGCTTTGTTTATCATTCATCTGTTGATGGACATCCAGATTGAGTTCATAGTTTACTATTGTGGACAGTGCTGTAATAAACATGCATGTGCAGACCTCTGTGCTCTGCAGACTTAGCTTTATTTGGGTATGTATTCAATAGGCAACCAGCCTTTTTAGCATACAAAATAATGTTATAATTAAGATAGTCTTGAACCAAAAGCCTAAAAAGAGTATATGAGTTCAACTTGGAAAAAATTGATATCAGTATATATGTACTTGTTTTTTCAGACTTTTCATTAAGACTCTAATTACTGAGTTTTACAATATTTTGTTTTACAATATTATATTTATTTCTTCACATAAAAAGTTGCACACCTTCTAATTGAAGTTTGACATTCCGCTTCATATATATATATATATACATATATATTCCCAAGGTTTTATAATAATATGCTATGTTATTGTATGGTTCATGAAACCAAATGAATTGCCCAATCTAGTATATAAAATTATATGGTAAAAAGCAAAGTGGGAGGAGAGAATTTTTTCTAATAATATTTTCACGAATTTTTAACAAAACTTGTAAAAATGTGTAGACAGCGTGGGTTATGTGACAGTGAGGATGAATAATAGCGTAGCTATTTTTTCTAATCACTGCTGTGCTTTGTGAAATCCCATGTCTTTCAAGTGTTGCTACTTTTCTTCCTGTTACATGTTTTGTAGTTGATCGAAAGCCTTCCTGTCTCCTGCTCTTGCTTACAATGTACCTCTAGGTGGGGTGTTGTGTCGTTGTTACACCAAAGCTGAGATAACAAGTCCTCCAGTTATCCATCCTTAGCCCCCTGTTGCAAACTGTACAGTTATTGAAGAAAACTGTCTTTATTCATTTCATTTAAAAAAACCTAATATTTTCCAAGCCCATGATATACAATTTTCCCAGATAGAAGAATGAAACACCTAAACAGTTAGGAAATGTTATAACTAATGACTACTGTAAAAGAAGAGAGATTTGGATTGAGCATAAAGTGTAATGCTATGAGTGTGTATGACATGTGTCAGAAGTACAGGTAGAAGTCCTAAAAGTCTGTTTAGGTTGGTGGAGAGGAGGTGAGGGCTGTGTGTTACAAAATATGTTCATCAGTAGTTCAAAGTTTGAGGAGCCATCTGTATGCCTGTACTCACAGATAACCTAAAAATAAATTGTAGCTCAGAAACTGAAGACTAACAGCAGTCCTCCTTTGAAGCACATGGAAGCAGGAAGCAGCTTATGCATGACTTAAAATACATTGCCACACTTTCCCCACTTGGTGAAGGTGTACCAAGAGGATATTGGCTTCTTCATAAACTGTGGGGCCAAGGAAATTTGGTTATTTTTGTTTAGGTGTCAACATCAAGATAATTGCTCTATAATATATATAAGGTATTTTATATATAAATTCATACATAAAAATGCTCCGAAGAACTGTATAATTTTTCAAGTGTGTTTGAAGCCAAAAGTGACTGTACAGTTGGTATGTGAGGTGAGTGTGTTGACATTGTGTGGAAAGGACTTGAGATTAAGGGGTGTCTTTTCTGTGACAGAGAGCACATGACATTTCTTTTTGCATATAGATACCTCTTCTGGTTCAGAAGATGAAGGCTCGGTGCAGGGTGATTCACAGGGAACTCCCACCTCCAGCCAGGGCAGCATCAACATGGAGCACTGGATCAGCCAGGCCATCCATGGCTCCACCACCTCTACCACCTCATCATCCTCCACACAAAGTGGGGGCAGTGGGGCCGCCCACAGGCTGGCAGATGTCATGGCCCAGACACACATAGGTGAGTATACCTGATGGGCTGGGAGTCTTGCTTTGTCCATATTTGTTTGCTCTCATCAGTATCTAAGCAAGTGCTAAGTGTTTGCTTGTCTTTTGTGTGGTCTCTCCATGAAATATCAAAATAGAGGAAGGGCCAGGTGCCCAGAGGCAGCTGCTTACCATGCTGTTATCAGTATGAGAGCAGGAGATGCTGATGCTGTCCTCACAGCTACATCTGTGAGGACATACTGCTGTGAGAAGAACAAGGTTGGTGACATGAACATGGTAAACACTCCACACCAGTCTTACATATCCAGAGTATTTCTCCATCATTACCTACCTGATGAGTGAAGAAAGTAATTTCAAACTGACATCTTAAGTCTTAATCCCATTTCCCTGAAGAAAGTTAAAGTTAAAAACGTCCCCCTTTTCATATCTAGAATGAGTTTGTTGGAGAATACACCTGCTCAGGATTCTCCCATGATCACAGCTAACACTGAGATTATAAAGTCACTTCTCTCAGCTTTTCTTTTTCAGTTGGGAAAAAAAAACACAAGGCAACAGGTCAGGAATTTCCTGACTTTGTCCTTCTCAGAACTGTTGTACATAAAAGGACAGAATAGGGATATTTTTAACAAGTTTTTAAATAATGATCCAAAAATATACAAAGTTATTTCAACTTAACGCTTCATATAACAACAGGAACATCACTGGCTATCATGGCCTAATAACTTGAGAATCCAAAAGTTTTTAAAAAATCTCAGAAAGTTAAATATTACAAAGAAATGTGTCATCATTAAATATTTTTAGACAAGAAATTTTCTTCTTGGGTTTTGGAGTCTAGGATGGTGGCTGAGGCTCTGTCAGAAGCAGTTACTCACAATCTCTGCTACTTGGAATTATTTGTATTCTCTGATTTTGTTAACTGTTAAAAAAGTGCTTGGACTCTTACCAAGAGGACCACATATTTTTGAACAAATTAATCACTGCCTTTGGCTTTTCCTTTTCCAGTTTCCACTTATAATACTGGAGGAAATTATAGCATAGAGAATTAAATTTATCTAAACTATAAAAGGTTGTATTACTCATGTACACTAAGGCTTAGTGTGACCTAAATATAACTCCTGAGTGTGTGACATTTCAGTAATTTCTCAGTTGGCACAAAGATGAGTTCTTGGAATATATGAGACTTATCTGTGACAATGATTTTTTTTTTAAGAAAGCAATGGCAAGATAATGAAACTTGATGAGACTAAGAATACTTTGTTACTTTATTGTTGACAGAACAAAAGAAGCAAAAAAAATCCAAGTTGGCAGCACTTGTCCTTTTGTTGATCATCAAATGTTTAGGAATAGGAAAATAGCATGAGTGTGTATGTGTGCGCGCTCGCGTGTGCATGTGCGCATGCTGCCTCACATGTTTCAAAGAGCTGAAAGTTGGAGCTAGGAAGATGTTCAGTGTGTAAAAGGGCCTGTGTTCAGATCCCAGAACTCATGTGGAAATACTGGGCATGGTGGTGTGTGCTTGCTTGCTGGCTAAAGCTTCATGCTCAGTGTGATGCCCTGCCTCAAAAAAACAAGGTGGAAAGTGATCAAGAAAAGCACCTGATGGCTACCTCTACCTTCACATGTGTTTGATGATTCTTCTAAGGGATTCGCTTTACTGAAGCCCATAGAAACTTCTTTTCCATTTAGAGGAGAAAAGCCAAGGGCAAGACCACGTAGTTTCCCCCAAAGAGGGTGATTCTTGCATTTTGTTGTTGAAGCAAACTCTCATGTTCTTTGCTTTGTCCAGGAATTTCATTTTGCTAACACCTACATAGGGATGTTTCCCATGTATTTCAGGAGTTAAGCTATTTTAGCCTGGAATGCAAAATTCCTTCCCAGATAATTTGTTTTTCTCTGGTGATGCTTACTGGACATCTTGCAAGGTATGCTTGTTACTCTCCTTATTAGTTACCTTCTCATTGTTAGAATAAAATACCTGACAAAATTCAGTTTAAGGGAAGAAGGGTTTATTTAAGCTCACACTTTCAGGTTACAGTCCATCGTGGTGAGAAAGGCATCGTGGCAGGAGCTGGTTATTTTCAGCCCACAGTGAGGAAGGAGTTGATGAGTATTGGTGCTCAGCCAGCTCTCTCCTTTTTCTGTAGTCCAGAACCCCATTCTATGGACTGGTACTACCCACAGCTAAGGTGGGTCTTTCTATCTCAATTAACTTAAGATACTCCTTTCACAGGAATGCTGAAGCTAACCTAATGTAGATAATCTCACAGGTCTAGGTCCGGTCAAGTTGACAATCAGTGTAAAACCATTATACTCTCAAACTGAGGACTGACATTTAAGCCTCTAACCTGATGATGCTGAGTTCCGAGAAGGAGGAAAACAAGGGAATCAGACCTGCTCTTGTACTGACTCACTGGTGGGAGAATCCATTGACTGCCTTACAGGCCATTTCTCCATCGTGAGAACCAGTGTGATTCTTGATCATTGCTATTAAGGTTTTTAAGCTCTTATGGCTAGGCATGCAGTTTGATGGCAAAGCACCTATCTATCATGACCTAGGTTCAATCCTCAGTACCACAAACAAAGCACAACAAACATTCCCCAATAGCCTTAACTAGAAATAAATTAATATTATTTAATATTTTATCAGAATCAAAAGTTGAAGAGTTTAACTTTGAACACCTAGTAGGTTTAATAGAATGCTTTTAAACTTCAAGAGGCATACTTGAAAGTGTTCAGAGTAGAATACTGCAGGAGTTAGGTACCTAAGTAGAAATGGAGAAACTGAAGAAGTACTGTGGTAATAGAGTATGAGGAGAAAGCCAAGCAGAATAGATCGCATTATTGTTGTATTCAAAATCAGGCTGTGCACATTTAGGAAATGAGACTTTCACATAAACTTTTCTTGGTTTTCAACTCCATACACATTGTTTAAATCTCTAACCTTTTGTTATTGCCTTTGTCCAACAACATTGTCCCACTGTGTGTTGGTGTGTTTTCACTAGCCAGATATTTGTAAAAGTAGCTGCAGCTTCCAGAATGTTTTGTAATACATTTGACATAAATGCTAGATACATACTGTTTACATCAGCAGATTCTCAACAGATTTCTTGTATCTGTCCCTGGTAAGAAGATGAGAAGTCAGTAGGCAATCATATCCACCCCAGAGATGAGCAAACTTGTTGTGTGATTAGCAGGAGCCTGGCTGTAGCCTGTTTGATTCCAGATTCTTCTGTATTAGGGAATCTGTTCAGAGCATTTGAATAGCCACCATTGTGATAAATTACTCTTGTTTATTTAAGTGTGAGCATTTTAGGTATTATTGCTACTTTTTAAACATTGTAGTCATAAGCATTGAGGTGGTAATGTTACCAATGCCTGGCAACTTTGGGCTGGAATCCCCTGATTGTCCTTCCCTCTCAGCTGGGGCATTCTGGATGCTAGAGCTTCATAATTTTGAAGCAGCTGAGCAAGTTGTTTTTCAAAGGGCCCTAGAGTAAGTATTTTAGATTCAGTGGCTTTATGCCTCTGGCTGCAGCTGCTCAGTTTGGCTCATATAGCACGAAAGTAGCTGCAGCCTATATGCAAACACATGGGCATGACTATATGATAATAACTCCATTTATCAAAAAAGGTGCAGGCAAGCTACTACTTATAGGTTATTAATCCCTACTTTAAAGTTTTAATCCACTCTATTGCAGAAGCAAGCCAGGAAAAAAAAACACCTTTGATTAGGTAATGGCAGACAGAATGAAGATTCTTTTAGTACATAAACTATATGCTGCCTCTGCTTCTACCCTATCTGATTGCTCTGACCCAATTCCCTCAGGTTTTAATTGTTTTCCTCTCATCCTTGGCACCTTAGCTTTGTCTCCCACCATGAAGTCTTTCCCCAACTCCATGTCTCAGAATGCCTTCTGCACCTTAGTCCAGCATATATCCCAAGAACTCATCTACTGAGGCCCTCCTGGGCTGTCCCAGCAGACCCATGTTTTTGTTAATGATGCCCCCATAAATCCTAGGAATGGATTCAAAATGTCAGCTATCATTGGCTGCTCTTTATTCAAATACCTTGTCAGTATTTGTGATTTGAGCATGTGGCGGGTGCAAGGGTCTTTCAGTCCACTTCCTGTCCCTTATTGCTCCTGGTCCAGTGCAAGTTTCCTCACCTCTCACCAAGGACTCCCACAGCCCCTTTTGGACTTTCAGGTGTTAAGTGTCCCCATGCTTCACCAGGATTGTTCAAACCCAGGACCTGTCTTGTTGCCTCCAAAGCTGCCTTCCTGGTCTTCTTTCCAAACTGATTTGATTTACTTTGAGTTAATAAAATCCCAATAATATTTCTTATGTCCAGAAGTTTCCTACTTCATCCACTCCATGCTCTGTTCTGGGGTGAGTTACTACTCCATTTTACAAAAATGCTTCATTGATAGGCTCATTTATCTTTAATGCACAGGACTCAGTGCATCTAATCATTTACATGCATTCTCAGGTTTAGATGCATCAATTCATAAAGCAATAAGACAGTCATTTACACTTTATGCTTATGAGCTTCACAGATTCTTTCTTGGAGCTACATGCAGGATGAAAGCAGAGAGAAACCCCAAGCCTGGCCTACTGTAGAGAGAGGCATTGGCAACAGTTTCTGTTTGGTTGTAGGGCCTCAGAGTACTGTGTTGTAGGTTTCCTTAGCCTCAATGGAGAGTGCATAGTCATAGTTTTGATTTGCACTTCACAGTTTTATGGGAGTTTTCGTGGTGTAAATATGAGGACCATTTCAAATGCTGGGGTCTGTGCAATCTGAACACTACCTTTGCCTCTCACAACTGAGCATAAAACTATGGAGGTCTTTTCTGACCTTCCCTCAGTTCAGTTTGTAGATGATGCAGATTCAAAGTGCAGCTAGAAATCTCTGCACGGGAAAGCTAGTCTGTAGCAGAAGCTCTGGTTAGCTAAGTACTGATCTGTCCCTAAAAGACTAACCAAGGAGTAGGATATTTACTTGGATGTAGTAAATGTGTCGTGTTTTGTATCCTAACTTGTGTGTCTCAGCACTCCTTGTATTATCATATGTCACTAGTGGTTGAGACATGAGTTGCTATTGATTTCTATGAGAGCCATCAAAGGTAGACTTCACTGTAGGGAGACTGCAGGGGAAGGTGTTGTCTTCCGGTTGGCACTCAAGCTGTCTGGTCTCTGGAAGCAAGCAGCAGTTGACTAATGGACACAGTTGGATGGTCCAACATTACATCATGCCAGTCAGCTATCTAGGTTGTGTCCAGTACATTTGTGTTTGGGTGACAAGTATTTACACCTGACAGAAAGGAGGCATGTGGCCAGCCTTTGTTAATTTTGTGAATTGCTTGTATCTGGTTTCTACTCAAAATTTGTCACCTGCTTCATAAAAGCTGAACCTAGGGGAAGCGCACAGGGCTAGAGCAATCTGTGGCACATTGATGCTTCCTCCCTTTCCACCACCATGTGAGAGCCCTTCTGTAACCTGCTGGAGACCTGGAGCAGGCAGGCAGGGTGAGCCCATGGGCCTGTTTCACAGGCACCCTCCTTCCCAGTAGGAGCACATTTCTTCCTTGCTCTCAATAAGCAGTGGTGATTGAATTATCCATAGGATACTAGGGATTGAACTTTTTTTAAGCATATATAAAATATTTATGAGAGAGGGGGGCATATCAGGGCCTCCAGCTGCTGCAAACAAACTCCAGATACATGTGCCACCTTGTACATCTGGCTTTACATGAGTACTGGGAAATTGAACTCGGGTCCTTCTGCTTTACAGACAAGCGCCTTAACCACTGAGCTTTTTTTTTTAATATATGAAAAGTTGTATTCCCTTGAAATGGTTAATCATTACCCATTAGTGAACCAAGGGGGCATTACTTTTTACATATTATTAAGACTTCTTGTTTTTCTGTGTGTTTTTTTTTTACTTTTGTCTCTTCATTTAGAATTTATTTAGGGACTAAAATATAATGAATACATATCTTACGTGAAGTGTACCACCATTGACCACTTGGTACTTCAGTCCTACACTTAGAATTATAGAGTGCTGCTTTGTAGCTGGTGTTAGAGCCAGAGTCTTCTATTTGAAATAATTGATAATGTGTTCACTCTCTGTTTAAACTGTTCTTATAACTTTTGTTGAGCACAGATGATAATGGGCTGGGTGTACTGTGCCCCCAACATCTGAGAAGGAATTCTGTATCTGTATCCAGGAGTGAGCAGACACCTGCTAGATCATATGAGTAGGAAGGAGCAAATCAAGGAAGATAGGCAATGGTCAGACAGGTTCAGCTGGGAACACCAGCCAGTACCCTGAAAGTAGTCAGAACCAGGACACAGCTGTCCAGGTGGGGTGGATCAAATAGACTGAAAACTCCCTTGTGTCAGGGGATGTAAGGGAGGAGTCAGTGAGTTACACCATCCTCTACCACCCTGTTGCATATATCTTCAACTGCAGGTTCTTAAGGAACCTTGCCCACTGCTGAGAATAAGAAGAGATGCCAGGGTAGGTGATCCAGCTCTTCCCTTTGGGAAGCTAACAGAGTTGTTGAGAGCAGAGGTAGAGGTCTTAGAGGTAGCCCTAGGGGTGGGGTTTAAAATGGAGGTTACATTTGACATGAATGGCTGCCATTTTTCTCTTGATAGTAAAAGTCCTATGAGATTGAGCTAAGCAGTAGGCAGTGTTGCTTAGATATGAATTTCTGTGGTGAATCTTCATATTCAAAGTGATCTTGGTGCATATGGGCTTCCTTGTCCTTGGACCTAAACCTCGTGATCATTTGAGACCATAAACCAGCCTTTTTGATTACTCAACAGGTGTTTCTAGAGCATGTGTTCTGAATATGATTTTTTTAAATTCAATATATAGGTGACCCATTAAGTATCAGGAATTCTGATCTCTGCCAGAATAGGTGGTATAGGTCATAGGTCATGGCTTCTAGTAGAAGTCAACCCCTGGGTTTATCATCCTGAAGTGACATATGTGAGCAGTTTCTGAAGAAGAGGAAGTCAAGGTGATACATAAATTTGGAAAACATGTTGAAGTTAACCAGTTGTCACTATTTCTATAAACTTGCTACAATCATATAACTTGAAATCATTATCTTTCCCAACTCTAAAGTGGGAACACTGCCCAGGGCAAGGCCTGATTGGCTGTTTAAGAATAACTTGAGTCAAGAGGAAACACAGGGCGCTCACACTGTAGTGACTGCTGTTTGAGGTGATGAATTTCAAGGCTTGCTCAAATGTATTGTATTTTCATTTGCAGTGGACTGCCCTAGAGTGGACTACTTGGCCATGAGGCTGCATAGTTGTAGAGAATTAGATCACTTGGAAACATGAACGGGAGCCTGCTTGGCAAAAGCACAGATGGGGTATGACTAGGAGGATAAATATAGAGTGGGAGATGCTAAAAATAGCAGTGTGGATGATTCTCCTTTCCTTCGCCTACTCACAGGAGTGACCGGATGGCACATTTCGTCTCCAGCTCCTCCCTCTCTGGTACTCTGCTTGTTATGCTATCCCTGACATAGGCACTCCTTCTTTTCTTTAATGTCTTAAAAATGGCCTACTCTTGCTTTGGTTAGAGCTTGAGGGTAGCCAGGAAGAGAGTACACTGTACAAAATAATCCAATTGGAAGGTCAAAGATGTTAAGCTTTTACACTCTTGTCACATTGAAGGATAGTATTCATTATTGACTCTGAGCAATAAAACTGAAATCCCACATATGCTGCAATTGGTTCTTACAGATTTGGAAGAGCTTTAGCTAATAATGGCTTATAGATTGTGAGATCACCAGGCCCTGCTGAGAGAGCCTACTAAGTCTGACAATGGAAGAAGGTCACTGGGCCTGGGCCAGGGCCAGGTGAATAGATTTCTCAGTCAGGCAGGAACAGCACTCCCTAACAAGATACCCAACTTCCTATTACCCAAAGAAATAGAGACTCTCAAAAAAGAAGCAATACTTTTACATCACTGGACCACGATGAATAATATGGTATTATATCACAAAGTACTGATGGTGCTACTTGGGAATAAAACAAGTCATCCTGCCCTAGTGAGTCAAGGCAATCACTTATCATATAACAGAGCTGACAAAATGACCTTTTTACTTAATTTAGTGTGTTTCTGTCATCTGCCTATCACCAAAGAGCAGGGGTGTGTGTGTGTGTATGTGTGTGTGTGCCCTGAATGATTGCATACATATGAATGGAGGACCACCATGCAAAAAATATAATATTTTTCTATTTGTTTAAGTTTTTACCATATTAACATTCAAAATATCAAATAGCTAATTATTCTTACATGCATAAGTTTAATTCTAAAATGTCTCAAAAAAAGAACATTTTTTTATTTTTAACTTTTTTATTGTTTATAATTAGGTACATTTTATGAGCAAGTCTTGTGATGGTGCCACCATTTCCCTTATCCCTGTCTCCAACCCTCTGGGGGCCCTCCTTCGTGAGTTCATAGGATAGGGGGTTGTAAATTATACAAGAAGTAGACTGTGTGTGTGTGTGTGTGTGTGTGTTGTTGTTGTTGTTGTTGTTGTTGTTGTTGAAGGGAGCAGTGTCTCTGAATATCCCCTCCTACCCCGCACCAT
Organism: Zapus hudsonius; assembly: GCA_004024765.1. NCBI lineage: Eukaryota > Metazoa > Chordata > Mammalia > Rodentia > Dipodidae > Zapus > Zapus hudsonius. The sequence continues at coordinate 13,964 of PVHP010012390.1, forward strand.
GGCTTTTACAGTTTTTCTGCCCTCTCTTCCACAAAATTCCTTGAGTCATGGTGTAAGTCAGCTATATGTTGAGGTCTTAAGAGTCATTGTATTTCTGCTTTGGACTATGTTGCTTGTCCTCAGTGTCTGTCTCCTTTCAGAGGTTATCTGACTTGCTGTGGAGGTAGTTCTCTTGATCATCTTGCCACTTCCTCAAAGGTTTCATTGGGTCCTATATGATAAGTTAGGGGTGGTTCATCTCTTGCCTGGGTGTCACCCATCATCCTATGTCCTGTTGGTGGAATTGAGTTGTCCATGGTTCTTGCTGCCTTCTGAAAAATACAAACAGAATCTCCAATGGAGAGTGAGATCAGTATAAGTTAATTGAGACACATTGTTAATTTGTCGAGATTCTGATGGGTGTAGCCTCTCTGTAGACCGCTGGTTAGTTGGATCTTCCCTTTGGAGTCCAGTGTCTTTGTCTCCATAAGAGTTTGCCTTGGATCCCAGTTCCAGTTAAGGATTCCATAGGCACTCCTTCTTTGGGCTGGAATCCAAGACATTGCTTCTAAATGTGTGCAGTAGTTGCTCAGGTTGTCAAAATTAAACACCATAGGCCATGAGGCCTGAAAACAGGTATTTATGTTTCCACAGCTCCAAGGCTGGGAGTCAGAAATGTCATTTCTCAGTAGAGTTAGGTTCTCTGAGGCTCCAGGAGGCTTTATCTTTCTGTGTCCTCATGGTTTCTGTGTGTGGCTCTGTTTTCATCCCTTTTTCTTTTCTCTTCTTTTCTTTCCTCCTTTTCTTCTTTTTCCCTCCCTCCTTCCCTCCCTCCCTCCTTCCCTCCCTCCCTTTTTGCAAGCAGAGATACAGAAGAGAGGTGAGGGAATGGGCATGTCAGGGCCTTGAGCTGCTATAAATGAACTCCAGATGCATGTGCCACTTTGCACATCCAGCTCTGTGTGGGTACTGGGGAATTGATCCCATATTGTTAGGTTTTTCAGGCAAGTGCCTTAACCACTGAATCTTTCCCCAGTCCCCCCTCTTTTTTTTTTAATAAAGCCATTGTAATGGGGAAGTTTTTGGCACAGCCATATTTGGGTTTTTATCGCTGTATTTTTTCACTGAGTTTGTGTCCTCTAATGTAAAAGAATTATATATCGGGACAGAAATATGTTTTTCTTATTACATTTATTTTAGATTAGTCAGTTAAGGGAAGGGGGAATTGGATAGGAAAATTGCCCAGTCACCATGTGGTCTGTGAGGTTTATAAAATCATATTATTTAAGGGAACATGGGGAGTTACAGAGTTTTCCAGCCACCAGTGTGGGGAGAACACATGTCTGAGAGTTTAACAGAACTTATGCTGTTTAGCTAAACAAGTATAAGAAGAAAAGATAACAGAGTTTTCATCATGAGAAGGAGAGGTTTATGTGGGAAGAATCTGGCACCCCATTAGCTGGGGTGGGGTAGGCCTTACCTTTTTAAGGCCAGAAGATTCAGAGGTCCTTCTGCTAGCTTGGGAATTAAAGTTTCCTTAGGTGAGTCAGAGAGATAGCTGATTGGTTCATACCTGACCAATAAGTTTTAGCGCCTAGGTTTGGGCTCTGGCTAGAGACACCTCCCACTCAAGAGGCAGGTCCCTATGGAGCTGTATGACCTTCACACCACCAGTTGTGGATTGAGGTCTGCCCTAAGTCTCTTTTACCTTAATCACCTGCTTAAAGTGTCTGTCTCCAGATACAAACTCCTGTTCTGAGAGGGGGGGGGGTCAGAGCACAGACCCTGAGAGGGTGGGCTCTCTTGGGAAGGGATGCTGAATGTTTAGGAGCCTGATGCCTCCTCTTAGGCTCTACAAAAGCATCCCAGACACAATCCCAGTTCAATCACCTGGTTAGCCCTGGCTGCTTTTCATGCCTGTGTGCATCACATAGTGCCTACTTGTAAGTGTCAATTCCCTCAGTCTGTGTTTGTGTTCCTGAAGATAGCAGAGTTCACTGCTGGTGTGTGTTTATTGCCTTCATCCTCACTGTACAAGGTGAAGATAAGGTTAGGTGTCATCTCTGTTTTACAAAACACAAAGCAGAGTCATAGGAACTCAATTATAGAACTGCCCCTAGTTGGTTCTGCTCTGTGCATACTTCCCTATACCTCCAAGTTGAAAACCAAGGGCCTTTGGGATGGCCTAGGTCAATCCAATTATTGTTACCCTAGATTTCTCATTCGAAGCTTCTTCAGGAAGGCACACTAGCTCTATAGTCTTTCTCTTAGAGAATTGTAGAATATGTTTGAGTTCATTTCTTTGACATTCAGTCATTATCCACAGATCTGATCTTTGTAAATTTGCCTACTTAATAAAATTTATTTGCGGGCTGAAAAGATGGCTTAGCAATTAAGGCATTTGCCTGCAATGCAGAAGGACCAGAATTTGATTCCCCAGTGCCCATATACAGCCAGATGCACAAGAGGGCGCATGTGTCTAGAGTTCATTTGCAGTGGCTTGGAGGCCCTGGTGTGCCCATATTCTCTCTCTCTCTCTCTCTCTCTCTCTCTCTCTCTCTCTCTCTCTCTCTCTCTCTCTCTCTCTCTCTCTCTCTCTCTCTCTCTCTCTCTCTCAAATAAATAAAATATTTTAAAAAATAAAATTTATTTGCAACCCCCAAGACAATGGAGTTATTTTTTTAACATCCTTAATGAACCTCAAACTGTTTGTTGCCTAAGGTGCAAATTCCCAGCTAAGGTCTATCAAGCCTACCTTGCTTCAATTCTTTGAATAAAAACAATTGCTCTTTTCCACACACACCCCCACCAGGTATGGTGTCCCTGTAGCCCAGGCTGACCTGGAATTCACTGTGTAGTCTCAGGGTGGCCTCAGACATACTGCAATCCTCCCACCTCTGCCTCCCGAATGCTGGGACCCCGTCCGGCAAGTGCTCTTTTTATAGCCTGTTTGTTGCATGTGTTTCTTGCATCACTTTTTTTTTGTGCCTTTTGTTAGTAGGATTGTGTATAAAGCAGAAGGCAAGTGTAACACTGAAGTAGGCAGAGAAAAAAGAGGCTTTTCAATATATATGCACGTTTCAGCAACACAAGATTATGTGCTCCTGATGCAATGGCCAGGAAAAGGAAGGCCATCTCCAACCATCACCGTGTATGTAGTAAGCATTACTGAATCAAAGCTAGCCTCTGGCCACATTATTAGATGTTACTATGTACAAGAGACACAGGTCATTCCTTTTGGGGATGCTCTTCTTAATGCTTTACCTGTTACAGAAGCTGGTCTTTTTGTCATTTAGCCATTGGCATGGTCAATAACATTAGTGAATTCTGTCAAGAAAGCTTGTACATCTCACCACAACAGCACTTTGGACACAGTCTATTGAGCGACTCTTCAGTATTATTCATGTTAAAACATTAACTATCCTCCTGTCTCACCATTTACAAATAAATGTCCCGAGAGTTTTGCATATGTTAATTTGGTATAGGCACCCAGTTGGTCTCTAAGGGTGGTGTAGCTATTATTACGCTGTTTGATAAAGGTAGAGGTTGATACACTCTTAAGGTCTGGAATTTTCAGAGTTGCTATTTAAATCCCTGCCCCCCCCTTTGTCCTGGGTCAAAACCTTAACTCTTTGCTGCCTCTGCTGTCAAAACCAAGAACAGTGACTTGCTTCAGTGAGCAAACATGTAGCTCATAACATTTTGTCCATTGGTCATGACAGAACATTAATTATTCATCGATGCTGTCCCTGTAATGAAGTTACATCTGAACTATGGCCAAATTTTGTTTCACCAGGGATAGTATACATCGTCTTGAACATCACCTATGTAGAGAGCTTTGTGGCCAGCTTTGGTTCAGAGTGATTTGTATTTGGTCTTATGAGATAGGGTCTTATTATGTGGACCAGGCTAGCCTTGAACTTGTGATCCTCCTTACCTCTGCCTCTTAACTGCAAGGATCTCCGGCCTATGCAACCATGTCTGTGACTTTTTTTATATGATACAGTACAAGAGAATGACCTTGCGTTTGTCAGTCTTTTCTGGCATTTTGTTGAGGCCCTCATTGCTTAGCCTTGTGCATGGCCATTCAGTTGATCAGAAAAACCTCATCATATGCTTCTTTACAGAGAATCATTCAGCACCTCCTGATGTAACCACATACACCTCAGAACACTCAATCCAAGTGGAAAGGCCGCAGGGTTCAACGACGTCCCGAACAGCACCAAAGTATGGCAATGCTGAGCTCATGGAAACCGGAGATGGTATGTTTCACATCAGAGCTGTTTTCCTTCTTTGTGAACTCTCTCCTGACCTGCCCTCCTGTGCTCACAATTGGCCTCACTGCCATAGGAAATGTGAATCACCCCCATGTTGGCCAAATGTGTTCTTGATTGAAAAATGTAAATGTTGAAGAAATTTAGTCATAAGAAAGATTTCATAAGATGCTCTTTTTGCTACAAAATAACTAATACTGGATGAGTAATTAAGAAATTTTAATATAAGTGTTAAGACCATGACTGGTTACTTAGACTAGGCAAGATAAAGTTGTAAAACAAAGTGACAGATGTGGAGAATATGTTGATTTCATGGGTGTCCAACTTTTTGACATTGTGACATGATGGTGTCATTTACAAATGTGTTGGTCTGCATGGGGCTACAGGTTGTATATACCTGTTAGACTTTGAAAAAAGGGAGGAGATTTTTATTCCCTCTAAATTAGATACAAATTATCAGTGATTTAATAAAATACATAGTAGAAAGGGAAGAGTTCCCATTTTTGTTGTATTTTTAATGCTGACCTATTATAGTAAGTTGCAGATTCCAGTATTCACTACTAAGCAACAAGCTTCAGATATGAACTTTGTGCTATATTATACTTTACTGAGTTGCAGTCCTGCCCAGGTTCATAAAATTTAGACTAGACTCAGACAATTTTAATGAAAAATATACACTACTGTATCAATGTGCCATCCACCTTGTACTGTGTGTTGATGTTTTTATGATGCTCAAGTGGTTCCCCATTAGAGGAACCCCTGGTCCCAAGCTCCTAACAGATGTCATACTGTCCTTAGCATGACTGAAATCCCAGAATCATCCCTCTATGACAAATTTCTTTAATAAAACAAAAACCACTCTAGTTCACATAGAATTGGCTTCTTTCAATGCTTCACAATTAATTGGTTTTAGTTCTCTGGAAAACCCATTGTTGATGAAATTGGTTACATCATTCTTCCTGTTTTAATAAGCTCTCATCTCTGAAGTCCATCACCTTTATTCCATCAGGTAGATTCCCAATCATATATTGTGCAGTACAGTGTTCCTCAGTGTGTGACACCCTCATCAGAACCATGTGGTGGCATGGTGGGAGCAGATTTTGGGTGGTTGGTACTCAAGACCTGTTTGGTCCATGCCTTCATCTTTGATCCATCTGAACCAAATTAAGTGTGACTAATTGATAGAAAAGTAAATTTAGTAATTGAGAATGCTTCACTGTATTTTTTCATACTTTCAAAGCTATAAACTAATTACATCTAAATTCTGAAAGTGTTTATAATAGCATTTTGAGCTTATTAAAATTCTTTTGAAGGGTTTCAGATAAAGTTTAGTGATAAGAGACCTTGCCTAGCATGCATGAGGCGCTAGACTTAGTTTCCAATATAGAAAAAAAAGTTTTTTTTTAATTGTTTGATGGGAAATTTTCCTTGTATTCTGTCTTATTCCTTCTAAAATTTACATGTTTGGTCCTGAATGTGAGTTCACCTGCCTTAGGATTCCTATTTTTCAGGTGTACCAGTAAGTAGCCGGGTATCAGCAAAAATCCAGCAGCTTGTCAATACCCTCAAACGACCCAAACGCCCTCCATTACGAGAATTTTTTGTTGATGACTTTGAGGAATTGTTAGAAGGTAAAAGAACCTTTTCACCCGTTTCTTTGAATTGTTCCTGTGGTTCTGTGATCAACAATAATACATTTTCTGCAATGCAATTTTACTTGCTTAAGAGCAATAATCTAGCCTTCCCCACATGATGGATAAAGATCAAAGGTGTAGGTACTGTTCCCAAATGCACACCTAAAGGTGTACCAGGTGCAGAACAGTTGGATAGAGCTCTGAAAATGATTCTCTCTCAGCTGGATATGATTTTTTTGAATGAACTTGTCCTTTCTTAAGGCTTCCATAGTATTACAGCAAAGAGAAATGAAATGATAGAAAAGTGGTTCACGGCCAAGCTGCTCTCTCTGCACAAGTGTGAGAAGAGGTCTGGCAAAGGTGGAATGGCTTTGCCTGGAACAAGAACAGATGCATATTGTAGCGAATCCAAGATCCTTCTTTCCATTTTCTTTAACTGCAACTAAGATTCAGCTGATTTCCAGTTAGAAAGTAGAAGTGGTCACTCATGAACTCCAGGAAGGAATCCTTTTTGAGAAATAGGAGAAATAATGTCACTTGCTCACCTGTCTAAACTAAGCGAAAATTTTGCTGTGTAGCAATGAATTTAGTTTTACTTAGAATACTTGCTCATGTTCTTAGCAGAGTTCTTGTAGAAACTTCTCCATCCCAGCTTTGAAGGGAAAATACAATGCAGCAAGATTTGAGGTCACTGGAGACATGCATTGCTCTGTGTCGACAATTGAAATTTTAAACCTAGTTATTTCAGTACTAGGCCCTAGGCATCTGGTTTGGTTTTGCCTGTTGACAGTTTACAAAAGTTTTAAGCTCTACCAAAGTTGTCTGGCCTGTGTTGTTATGGAAATGATGAGAATCGAGTATTCCTGTTATATACATGAGGCTAGTGTGTGCATAGGATCTTGATTCTAGATAGGCATATTTACCCTCAGCTGATAAATGTATACCTTAAATACAAATCTCTTAGATTTTTATAAAGACTAACAAATATTCATATTGACATGGATGTTTTTTTTAAAAAACCTTTTATGTTTGAATGCATTTAGTTCAACAACCAGATCCAAACCAACCAAAGCCAGAAGGGGCCCAGATGCTGGCCATGCGAGGGGAGCAGATGGGGGTGGTCACGAACTGGCCACCCTCTTTAGAGGCTGCACTACAGCGATGGGGGACCATCTCTCCAAAGGCCCCCTGCCTGACTACCATGGACACAAACGGAAAGCCCCTGTACATCCTCACTTACGGTAATCCCATAAGATCTCTTATGGTAATCCTGCAAGGTCCATTTCTTTATCTTTGGCTTATCGCTGCACATGCTGCTATGGAATGGTAGCAGCACAATGTTGTATTGTCTTGTTTCTGCTTTAAAAGTAGGTGAACTATAAAGGGAGTTGTATTAAATTATAACATGAAACTATTTTTGAAGTTTTTAGTTAAAATCTGAATGGGATACTTAAAGCATTGATCATAGCTCCAATATGATACTAGATTTTAATTCATGTACATATGTCTGTCTGTAGTTTTCTTACACGAATACTATCATAGGCAGTGGAGAGTATGTATGGAACTGTTAGACAAGGCTTTGAATCTTAATTCTGATACACACTGTCCTTTAATCCCAAATATTGAAATTTAAGGATTCCCCTATAAGACCTGCCTGCTCTAAACCCATAATACTTGACTTGGACGAAGGAAGAGGACAAAAGGAATTAGACAATCAAGCAAAGGAAGGACTACCTTGAGAGAGGAGTAGAGGTGGAGTAGAGGTGGGAGAGGGGACGACAAAAGAGGGTACACCCTGATGGAAATGCAACCTAGTTACAGGGTGCTTTTCTATTAAATTTCCCAGTAATGTTTTTAAATATTGAAAATTAAAGTGATTAAAAGATGTGTCTACTAAAAAACAAAAAACAAAACAAAAACAAAGCCTTTAAAAAAAAAGTCCAATGTGGTGAGTGGAAATAACCTGAGGTACCATGCCCCCTCTCCTTATAGAGACTGACTAAGGTTTCTTGGTCCCCACAATGAATACCAATATCCCCACCAAGGAAGACCCTCAGCAAAATTGGGGTTGGAGAGAGGAGATATCTAAGAATACAACCTTTTTATTAAAAAACTCAATAAATAATAAAAACAATTTAAAGCCTAAAGTCCCAAAAGATCAAAGTCCCCCAAATAGAACTACAGATAAAATATTTATAAAATTCCTTCAGTCATTTATTTACATTTTTCAAAAAGGGATTTATTTGAGAAATATATGAAAATATCGACAGAACATTTTATAGACGACTGTCCATAATAGGTAAGCATAGAGAAATTTTTGCGAAGATACTCAGGTTTGCTCATGAAAGTTACATAGGCTAAAGAGTTTACCAAGCACACGAGCTGCACTCCTGAAGAACTAGGTGAGGAAGCACATGTTTAAGTGCACACCAGCATGGTTGTAATTGTGTGGACCCACCATTGTAAATATGATCATCTGAAACACTGATGGACACCCATCATTTCTCAAGATTGATTAAAACCCAGGCAGGTTCACTGCTGTATTTGCAGTCACCCAAATAGCTGAAATCTTAAGAAATTTTATCTTTCAAAAATGCAGTGAGCAGAAAGATTTTAAGAGCCATAGTGGGGGATAATATCCAGAGACATTGCTCCCCTCAGCAACAACACACAAGGGGAAAAAAAACCCTGGCTACCTCTTGTTTTAATTCATAACCCCCTACCATGGACTGATCCAGTATGCCCACTAAGGAGGACCTCCAGTGGGTTGGGGACAGAGAGGAGGAAATTGGGGGTACTACCACAAGATTTGCTCATAAATTTACTTAATTATTGGCAAAGATATTAGAATAAAATGCAAGTATTAAATAAAGGACATCATTTCAGGAGATTTCAACATTTTTCATACACTGTACTGATACAGAAAGTCGGTGTTAATAATGTACTTCTACAGAGTCCAAAAAAATTTTAAAAGCATGAACACTATCAGAGCTATCTAAAAGTCTTTATGCCATTTTTATCTCTAGTATTGGGATCAAGATATACAGAGATAAAATATATAGCAAAGCAGATTGTAAAAAATGTGCTCATGGACTCGAGAACACTGTGGTGTCAGGAATTCTGGTTGTTTTTTGTCTTTGTTTTGCCCTGGTAGAGGCAAAGCCCAGTAAAGCCCAGGATCTTGTCCTAGTTCTCTGAGAGAGACCATTTCATCTCTTTCTCTCTGGGTGCCTGGCTGATTGGGTGGTATCCATGTATACGGAGAAGGAATGACCCCCACCTGGTCCACTGAGACTCTCACAGGTCCCTGGACACAACCTCATAGATAGGTCCAGAATGCTGCTTGGCCAGATTTCAATATAGTCCTGCTTCTCATAATACAATAAGCCTGTGGTCAAAGGGAATACCCACCTGCCCTCAGATTTTCCATTTCATCCCTCTGACAAAGTCCCCACCTTTCCATGGGAATTGTGACCTCTAGGATTTGAAATTTCAAGATTTCAACAATTTGGAATTTTAATCTTAGAGATTATAATTTGGGGGATGACTAATTTCAGAGATTTTGATCTTTTGGTATTTCATCATTTGGGATTATGACATTCAGGATTATGTCTTTTGGAATTCTGAGTGGCACATATGTCACCAAGAAGAAACAAACTCTGGATGCACAGTAGTTTTTCAGAAAGCCAGACTTCACTCAGTACAGTTAATTCAGACTGTAATGTATTTGAAGGGTTACCATGGAAGGAGCAGATTGACGGGTCATTTTCACACTGCTGCCTTTCAGTTTTACAAAGAAACAACCTTAAAAGCAACAAGAGCAAAAGGCTTTTATGTCTGTGTGATGTTAGGTAACCTTTTTTTAACTTTAGTTTTATTTTTATGTCACAAGCACTTCTGATTGTTAGTAGAAAGAAATTGATTTCATTCAAGGTCAAGAGCCAGATGCTGTGAAAAATCATGGAGCTAAGTAGACTTCAGCCTTTTGAGGGTGGGTCCCAAGAGGTGTGAGTTACAGCCTGTGAGCTTCATGGGCCAAAATAGGATTTTGGTATAGGAACATGTGGATTTGGCAGCATATGTTTAAGAGTGCCTTTCTTTTTATGACTTCACTGAGTAGTTCTAAATGATAGTGTCATCATGATTAATCAAAAGCATGATTGCTTTTTAAATTATGCTCTTGGAAGTGGGTTTTGTTCATTCAGAAAGAAAAGGCTTTTCTCTGTGACCCTTATATCAGACCAAATTTAGTCTTGGAACTAATCATGTACTTTGACTTATTGTTACTTGGTAGCTAATGACTCCAAAGTGTACATGACTGTGCAGGAAGACCCTCATGCCAGCTCTTAAGTCCCTATGAGCACAAACCTGCAAACATTCCCTAAGGTGGTTAAGCTTGTACTGTGCATTTGCATAGCACTCAGGCTTGGGAAATCAGAAATAAATGCAACTGAGTTCCCAAGAGGTTTGCCATGTAGAGTAGAACTGCAGTCTGTCTGTCTGTCTCTCTCTCTCTCTCTCTCTCTTCTCTCTCCCCTCTCTCTCTCTCTCTTTGTCTCTCTCTCTCTCTGTCTCTGTCTCTCTCTCTCTGTTCATGGGCCGTTAAGAAACTAATGTTGCTTCTTTCCCTTTCATGCAAGGCCAGGATGCGTGATACATGTGTAAATATGTGCTCGTCAAACCATATCAACCCAAAAGCATTTTAATTTCCTATGTCACCTGCATCTTGTTGTGTTTTATTCTTGCATGTTAATCATGTGCTATGGGTGAGTCTTAGTTTTTATTTGTTTAAAGAATATCAGAAAGTATTGTGTTTTCCAGGTATCAAATTACAACTTATCAACATATGCAAGTGTGTGCACTAATACAGTGGGATAACAGGTTTCATGTTAGCTATATGGGAACAAAGACAGATGGACCAATGATTGGTTATTGCTAAGAAAATTCAGGAGGAAAAAAGCTGATAGGATTTGAGTTGTTTTAATGCCTGAGTAAATTGGTATAATTGTAGGAGTCTACTATTCAAAGTCTTGCAGCTTCTCTTCAACCCCCAAATTTAGCTTCCTGCAAAGTGCTGGGAAACAGAATTCTCAACTGAGAAATTTATAGTCTTTAGTATAAAATGCATGTAGAGTAGACTTGTAAACAATCTTATGTCTTCCAATTCCCAATAGGAACAGAAAATATTTTAAATAGTGCCTATGGAGTGTCATAATCTTAATAAAAATTAAACCGTGCTAAATAGTTTTTTTTCTTTCATGTCATACCTGGCAGAAATGATGGTACCTTCATCTGTCTCCTCTATTGCTTTATTATACCTGTAAACACATTTTGCTTTTCTATCTATATGATCTTGATCATCTTATTTTTTTAATGACTTAAGTATTACTCTGAGTGGATCAAAGAATTTAACTGTGTTAGAAAGCTGTCTTTCCACAACCTTTTTTTCTGCATTGTTAATGGCATGTCTTTCAAATTTCCATTCTAGTCTTTTTAAAAATATTTATTTTCTTATTTATGTGCAAGTAGAGAGATTGGGCAAACTAGTGCCTACAACCACTGCAAATGAACTCCAGATGCATACACCACTTTGTGCAGTTGTCTTTATGTGGGTACTGGAGAATCTAAGCAGGGTCATTAGGCATTTCAGGCAAGTGCCTTAACCGCTGAGCCATCTTCCCAGCCCCTCATCTCAGTCTTATGGCCGCTGTCCTCCATGGTAACTCTGGATATCACTCCTTCCATACACCAGTCTTTCTTTCTCTGGAGTTACACTGTTTCTGCAGTTGCCTAGCCCTCATTCAAATCCAAGTAAAGTGAATGTGGAATAAAAAGAACTTCCTCACTTTTTAAAAAAATTATATCTTTATTATCCATAATTAGATACACTGAATGAGCAAATAATGTGCTGGCATCCCCAATTCCCCTATTTCCCCTCTTCCCTGTCCTGAATCAGCTGGATATCCACCTCCATAGGCAAACTTGATCAGTCCATGGGGTATGGGGCTATGGATAGCCTAGGAGTCAACCCGGTTCTACCCCCCTTTGTATGTTGTTACTGAGGGGGCAATGTCTCTGGATATTCTCCACAATGGCTCTTACAATCTTTCCACCCCCTCTTCTCCTCAGTTCCCTGAGTCATGGTGGGTGAGTATTAAGGCTGCTTTATTGTTGAGGTCTTAAGGGTCTCTGTACTTCTGCTTTATGTTGTGTTGAAATTTGTTGGTGTCTGTCTCGCTAGCTTATCCTGGGTTGACTGATTGGCTGTGATTATGTCTCTTGCTTATCCCACCACTCTCTCCAGGGTTTCATGTGGATCCTCCATGGTAGGTCTGGGGTGGCTCATCTCTTGCCAGGATGTTAGCTATTGGCCTGTGGCCTGTTGGTAGGGTTGGAAAGACCACAGCTCTCTTGCTGCCTTCTGAAAAATACAAGAGAATCTCCATTGGAGAGTGAGATCAGTATAGGTTAACTGAGATATACCTTTCCAAATTGGCTAGATTCTATTGTGAGTAGCCTCTTTGTAATTCACTTGTAAAGTGAATTTCTCTTTGGGGTCCCACGATTTTGGTTCCCAATGTATTTCGCCCTGAGTCCCAATTCCAGTTAAGGGCTCCTTGTCACTGAGTGGATTACTTGGCCAAATTAAAGGCTATTGATTACCTCCCCCAGGCTTTGGCGCCTCCATTGCACAAGTGTTTGTTTCTTGGTTGGCTGTTCTTTCCCTGAAAGAAGTGTGTTCAGCCTACTCATGGCTACAGACTGTGTTTCATATCAGTGGTCTCTGTTTACTCCAACTATCATTGACCAATTTCCCCTGGCAGCTTATGCAGTGCCTTCCAGCACTGCACCAACTACCATCTGGGGGCTGGTTACCATTCTGGACCTTGCATGTTCTCATGATGCTGATTGATGGCTTTCTGTGGTTTCTTCAGCAACAGGTCTTACCTTAGGCCTGGGGTGGGTATTCAAGAGCTTTGACAGAATCCTTTCTTGTTTTTGGGACCTCATGGGTCACTTTGATTAACATCTCAGTGAGGGAAGGAACTAATGAATGGGACCAGGAGTTGCAGGGCTGATCAATTTTTAATGGGCTTAGACTCTCTCCCCATTTATTCACGGCCCCTCTTGTCAGACGATGCCCACTTCTTGCTCAACAGGTTACAGAATGCAAGTAAGGATTTTATGATTTCGAAACATTATTGGTTTAGCTTAATGAATAAGTCTCCCCCTTCTCTCCCCCAATTCCTCACTTTTATATCTCCTTTCTTAGTCATTCCAGAACTGCTCTATCTTCCCTCATTTACATCCGCAACTGAACTTAGTTTCCTTTTCTCTGTTTAAAAAAAAAATGTAAAAAAACTGAGTTTATCTCAAGAATTTGTCCCAAAGTTTGGGTTTTACCATTTACTGAGTCTTTTGAAAACTAGTTTGTGTGTAAGTTTATCATGATACTATCTTTAAGATTCAAGCCAAGTTGAAATGTTAACAAATAATAATGGCTCTAATTGGTTGGGTTATAACTCATTGATTTTTTTTATTAAACTGCACCAAACTGTAGTTCTTTCTAATTGTTCACATTAAGGATATCTGAAGTCACAGAATGCATAGTGGGAGAAATCACTCCCTGAGGTAACTTTCTCTCTCTGTCTCTGTCTCTCTGTCTCTCTGTCTCTCTGTCTCTCTGTCTCTCTGTCTCTCTCTCTCTCTCTCTCTCTCTCTCTCTCTCTGTGTGTGTAGTGTGACTCCTAACATAAAGAAGGAAGTATAGTCTCAAATAGTAACTACTTTTATAGCAGCCAGCTGGGGCTGAGGAGTTGGCTTGGTGGTTAAAGCAGACAGTCTTGTGATCTAGAGGGTTTGGGTATGGAGTCAAAAAAGATGGGGGGATGATGGGCTGGAGAGATGGCTCAGCTCTTAAGGTGTTTTTGCTTGCAAAGAAGAGCCACCTAGTTTGATTCTCTAGTATCCCCGTAAAGCCAGATGCACAAGGTGGTGCATGTGTCTGGAGTTCGTTTGTAGTAGCTGGAGGTCCTGGCATACCTATTCTTTCTCTCTCTCAAATAAATTATATATATATATATATATATATATATATATATATATATATATATATATATATATGATGGGAAAGGAGACATGAATAAAGTCTTACTGATGAAATACTTAAGAAATATGCTAAACAGAATACCATGAATATGGGCTTCACCGGTGCTGGCCTATAGTGTCAGTAACCAAAAACTTGTTGAGCGCTTACTATGAATAAGGAATTGTCCTGGGGCTTAGAGCAATTAAAGGTAAAACATTCTCTTTGCTCTTTAATCACTAAGGGGCAGACAAGTTGATGAATCCTATGAGTGGTAAATAACATTTATTTGGGTAGCTGCAAATCTAATCTGAATAAAAGGCAGGTATTTTTAATAAAAATGTTTTCTAAACCAAAGAATTTCCTTGTTGGAAGGGAAAACAGGACAGTGAATGCATTGAAATAAAACAATTAGACTTTCACTTTATTTTAATACTTTTGCATTAGTAAATCAGCTCTCATCTTGACTCCTGAAAAGCTCCCTGTAGCTGAGTTTTTGATACTGTTGTATAAGAGGCCTTTATGTACTGAGGAACTCCTTTTAGATTGGAAGTCATTTTTGTTTCCGCTCAGATGATTCAAGATCATCTGGATAATGCCAAAGAACTGCATAGAAGTGGGATAAGAACTTGGAGTATGCAGGCCTTAAGAGCTTACTTTTCTTTCCCGTTTTTAAGCTTTAAAAAAATTTAGAAAAAAAAACTTAAGCCTAAATTTAAAACTTTAAAGTTTTAAAATTTTTTTTTCTACCTGCTTTGTAAGAATTCTTATAGAGCTCATAATTTTAAAATAATAAAGAATGTTTGCTATTATTTTTAAATCCTGAGATTATTCTTCTAAAACCCTAAGGTTAGGAAATGTTGAGGCTGAGAAACCGAGATCTTGCAGAGGGAAAGGGATTAGGCTTTTGAGTAACCTGCAGGGACCATTTTTATATGAGATGGGACATATTAATGACAGAATTGAAAACAGGGTAGTTGTACTATTGTACTATTGCCAGGAGCCCTCCCACACTATACTGGTTAGAAATCCTTCCCTACCACTTTCGTGATGATAATGGAAAAAAAAATGGGGTGGAGGGAGGGAACTTTGCCTCTGAAAGAGGACTTTTCAATACCTTATTTCCTTAACTGTATGTAAAAACCACAGGCCTTGTTGGCCACATCCAAGCAAGAAGATAATGGCTGAAGTTGAGATTTTGTTTTTTCACTTGCTTTCTTCTGAAGTGTTGTTCTTAAAACTGTCAACTTTTGGTACATATCTAGTTTCTAGTCTTGTTCGCTTGTCCCCCTTTTCCTCAGTGGTCCTCCTAATGTGAGGTACCTGCAGAGCACATGTAGAATGCTGCCTAGTTTAATGTGAATCTTTGTACCTAACTGAAAATATGTATGTACAATAATAAACTTGCTTGTGTCTTTATACTTTGCATTGGCAGGCAAACTATGGACAAGAAGTATGAAGGTTGCTTATAACATTCTGCATAAATTGGGTACAAAACAAGAGCCTATGGTACGACCTGGAGACAGGGTAAGTTTGATATAAATGACTTGATGTCTTCTGCTCTAAAATCCTTGAATTCAGCTTCTCCTGCTCCTTCCTACGTAGTTTTCCTCACGTGACAACAGGATCTGTGACATTTATCACCTCATCTAATCCTCACAGCAACTCAGCTGTGTTGTAATTTTTCTTTCATTTTATGCATGAAAGTCACTGTCTCTTAGAGGGGGTAATCATCTTAGCAAATGAAGACAAATAAGTAGTAGCTGGTATAGGCAGCCATCTTACCCATGCCAGCCACAAATCTCATATTCCTAACCACTGTCATATTCTCCTAAATAGAAACACACTTGTGCCATCTACTTGGGCAGGCAGGGCAAGTATATTTAATTTTATTAAATTTATTAAATATTATATATTTTATTTATATTAGTCATTGAGAAAGACAGTATTGAAAACAAACCTTTGCTATCACTTTTTCCCAGTGATAATTTCCTAACATGGGCTATAACCTTTCATTGGAAAGCATATATTTAATTCTTATGTATTCAGGTAAGCTACAAAAGATAGGTGTTACTATATCCACTTTAATGTTATGCCAAGAATGGTCACTTTATTCAAGTGTTAACACCAGTTTTGTTGCTGTCCAATATATTGCTTTTTTCCTTCATGTTAGATTAGATCTATCTTCGCTTATCCCAAAGACTGTAGAAATTATATAAAAGCATCATTTTTGCACCAAAATGCAACAAGAATTTAAGCTTTGATTTACTTAAGAAAGATTATGGGGCTTGGGATATAGCTCCGTGGTAGTAGAGTGCTAGCTGGGAATGTACGAAGCCCTGGGGAAAGAGGGAGAGGAAGGAGGAAAGAAGATGGAGAGGAAGGAAGTGCAAAAAAGGAAAATGTTCTAGAAAACTGCAGTCACAAAATCACAACTGTGTAGAACTTCCGTGAAGACAGACATACAGACTGGAGGAATAGAATTTAGAGGCCTGCAATCCATCCTCAGGGGCAGAGTCAGATGACTTCCATCAAGTGTCAAGACATTCCGTGGGAACAGGACAGTCTTCTCAATAATGAGGATTGGCAGCATGGGATATCCTCACTCAAGAGGAGAATGGAGCCTTAAAGAACAGCAGATACCATACAAGGGAGGGAAGCAATAGAAAGAAAGAAGGAAGGGGATGGGAAGAGAAGAAGTGAGGGAAAGGAAACCAGGAATGAAAAAAGGAAAGAGAAAGGAGAAGGAAAGAAAGAAAATTCAAAGTGAACCAAGTACTCAAATGCAAGAGCTGAATGATACTACACTTGGAAGTAAACAGAGTAAAATCATCAAACTGGCAATGATTTCTGAGAACTCAAAAAATAGAGGCAACAAAATAAATAAATAAATTGGACTTCATCAAAATTAAAAACTTTAATGCATTATCAAGAAAAAATATAGTGGGCAAAAATATTATAAATCTTATATTTGATAACATTCAGAACATACACAAAATTCCTACAACTCAACCAAAATATTACAATTAAAAACTGGTCAATCAATTTACTTAAATAGCAGTTCAGATGCTCACCAGCCCATGGAGACATGATGAGGGAAATGCAGGGAGGAGCCACAGTGGAGCACCATTTCACACTATGCAGGATAGTGATGATCCAAATACATAAAGAAGCAGCTGCACAGAGAAATGGAAGTTAATTGCTGAGTCACTTTTTAAATCTTTTTAAAAATTTATTTGCACACACCTGTGTGTGTTGCTGTGTTGCTGCTACAGACAAATGCCTTTTGCTGCTGAACCATCTCCCCAGCCCTCCCTTTTTTGAGACAGAGTTCTGCTGTGTAGCCCCAGTTGCTTTGAACATGCCATCCTACTGCTTTATCTTCCAAGTTACTGGGATTACAGACCTGTACCCCATACCTCTCTCTGGTTGTCATCCCGTTGCTTGTGGGAGGGCAAATCCTGCTCTGGTGTCTTATAAAGACAATATGCTAATGTTGAAATTATTCTCTGTGTCTGGTCCACCCCTCCAGGTAGCTCTGGTGTTCCCCAACAATGACCCTGCTGCTTTCATGGTGGCCTTCTATGGTTGCCTGCTGGCTGAAGTTGTTCCCGTCCCTATTGAAGTGCCACTCACGAGAAAGGTAAAGATCTCATTAAACCCTGTTAAAGGGAAGCAATAGGCTCAGAGGCAGCTGAATGTTGTTCTGGGATGAAAATATTCAAATGGAAGTTTTTTGCATGAATTTTTTTTTACTCCTTTTGATATGGGTCAAGGTGTGGAGATAGGTTCTCTCTGTTCCTAAGGCTCTGAACAGTTGCCATCAGTTACTGATAAAGGGAACATTTATTCACACAGCACAGTTCACCTGCAGGATGTGCTACTTCCCTGAAGTGGAAGTTAATTTGGTAGCAGAACATGGCACTAATTTAAGTCTATAAACCATCATCTCATCCTTTGATATCATTGCACTAGAAAACCAGGTATATGATATGCGTTCTCTCTCTCTCTCTCTCTCTCTCTCTCTCTCTCTCTCTCTCTCTCTCTCTCTCTCTCTCTGTGTGTGTGTGTGTGTGTGCACGGGCACATGCACAAATGTGTACATCGTTCACTCCTTTTTTTGGGGGGCTGGTGAGATGGCTCAGCGGGTAAGGCACTCGCCTCCAGTGCCTAAGACCCCGGGTTTGATTCCCCAGGACCCACATAAGCCAGACCCACAAGCTGGCGGCCCTGGTGTTCTCTCTCTCTCTCTCTCTCTCTCTCTCTCTCTCTCTCTCTCTCTCTCTCTCTCTCTCTCTGTAGCTCTCTGCTTGAAAATGAATAAATAAAATTTAAAAAAAAATGTGTACATCGGTGGGTGTTTGCATGTGTGTGCAAGTATGCACACAGGTGCACACACACACCAGAAGTCAGCATTGGATGTTTTGATTGCTTTCCACCTTTCTTTCTTTTTCTATCTATCATCTATTTATCGTCTATCTGTATGTATCAATCTATTTGTTTGTATGCATGTTTGTGGGCACATTAGGATTTCTTGCCACTGCAAACATGCCAGGTGCATTTAGCATTTTCTCTATCTTTTCATGGATACTGGGGAATTGAACTTCAAGCAAGCAGGCTTTGCAAGCAAGTGCCTTTAACCATTGTGTCATCTCTCCAGGCCCTCACCTCACTTTGTGTTGGACACCAGGTCTCTCACTAAATCTAGAGCTCACTAATGGGCTATATAAGCTATCTAACAAGTCCTGGGGATTCTTCTTGTGAGCCCCTCCTCAGCATTGGAATTGCAGGTGTGTGCTGCACCGACAATCATTTTTATATGGGTGCTGGGGTCCAAAGTCAGGTCCTCATGTTTTTACTTTGCCTACTGAGCCATCTCCCCAACCTCTGCATGATGAGTATTAGCTTGTCTTTCCTATGGATTTCTTTTCAGCTGTCTTGACATGATCAGGTCCCAGTTTTACCATTTGCCCATATGTATTATTACAATTAAAATGACACTGATTGCCAGTCTAAGTGTTGGTCTGTCAGATAATTTGCAGCAGCTCTGAGAAAGAATAGCAAAAATAGGGCACAAGAGAAGAACAGGCCTCTTGCTTGCTCAGGAAGATGGTCTGGAACTGTAGAAAAATTGGAGTTGTTGCCATAGTGATGCTATGTGGGAAACACTGCTCTGTGAATGCCCTTAGACATCACCCTTAAGTTTTACAGGATCCACTTAGCATGTCTTTAATAAGCAAACTGTGTGGGGTGACTTTTCCAGCTCCAAAGCATGATGGTACACATATCCTAGACTGAGTTTCCAAAGACACGGTGGCTCCTCTGATGTTAAAATTTTATCTATTCCTCCATTTGTGTACACTTAGCTTAATTCCATGTCTTGATCATCATGAATAATGCATCAGTGACCACTGGACTGCAGATATTCTTTCTGCATATTGATTTAATCCCTTTGATATTTTCCTCGTAGTGGGACTTCTGGATCCCACAGTGTTCTAGTTTTTTGAAGAATTTCCATACCATTTTTCAGAATGCGTGTAATTTATAGTACCAACAGTGTGCAAGGGTTTACTTTACTCCACACTCATGCCAGGCTTCATTTGTCTCAGTACTTTTGATATCTGTCATTCACTCTTTTGAAGAAAAGCCACAGGTGTGAAGTATCCTTACTGTGTTGTTTTCATATGTGCATGTATGTATGGTATGAATATGTCTGTTTGTACAGGTATACATGTATTTGTGAGCACATGGAGTTCAGAGGTCAATGTTGGTTATTCTTAGTTGTTTTCCACCTTAATTTTTGAGATAGGAGCTTTCATTAAGCTGGAACTTGTTGATTCTGGGTAGACCAGCTAGCCAACAAGCCCTTGGGATCCTCCTGTCTCTACTTTCCCAGTGCTGGGAATCAAGGTACACACCATCACACCCAGCTTTTTTGTGGGTACCAAAAAGTCATTTCTTCATGCAGATACAGCAAGCACTTTACATACATGGTCCTCCCAGCCCCCTCAATGTTATTCTAATTTGTATTTCCCTGTGGTAATGCTGAGCTTTCTTTCAGACTTGTTATAATTTATATTTCTTCTTTTTAAAGTTTTTTTAATCTTTTTATTGTTGATATCTTTATCGATACATTGTATGAGCAAATCTTATGATGCTACCCCCATTTCCTTCCCCCCTATCCCCAACCCACTGGAGGCCCTCCTTGGTGGGCATACTGGATCAGTGCATGGGGTTGGGGGTTATGAATAACTCAGGAGGTAGTCAGGTTCCTCCTCTTTGTGTGTTATTGCTGAAGGGAGCAACATCTCTGGATATTCTCCCCCACCATGGCTCTTACAATCTTTCCACCCCTCTTCCACTCAGTTTCCTGAGTCATGGTGAGTGAGTTTCAAGTTGGCTTTATTGTTGAGATCTGAAGTGTCTCTGGACTTCTGCTTTGGGTTGTGTTGGGTATCATTGGTGTCAATCTCTTTGACCTGCCCTGAGTTAACTGACTTACTGTGGTGATAGGTCTCTTGTTTATTATGCCACTCTATCAAGGATTTCATTTGGGGCCTACATGATGGCCCAGAGTGGTTCATTTCTTGCCTGCGTGTCAGCCATCATCCTGTGGCTTGTTGGTAGAGTTGGATTGACCATGGCTCTCTCACTGCCTTCTGAAAAATACAAACAGAATGTCCATCAGAGTGAGATCAGTATAGGTTAAATGAAACACACATTGCTAATTTGGCAAGATTCTATTGGGAATAGCCTTTCTGTAGTTCTCTGGTAGTGAGAAGTTCCCCTTGGAGCCTTAGTTTTTGGTCCCCGTAGGATTTTGCCCTGGATCCCAATTCCAGTTAAAGATCCTTTGTCAATGAGTGGATCCCTTGGCCAATTTGAAAGCCATTGTTTATCCCCCCCCCCCAAGGTTTTGGTGCTGCTATTACACAAGTGATCACTTCTTGACTTGCTGATCTCTCCCATAAAACAGTGTGTTCAGCATTCTCATGACAGCAGTCTGAATTTCATATCAGTGGTCTCTGCTTACTCCAAATATCATTGACTAATTTCCCCTGGCAACTCATGCCGTGCCTACCAGCACCACACATGCTACCATTTGGGAGCTGGTTATCATTCTGTATCTCACAGGGTTTCTTGGTGTTGTGCAATGACTTTCTGTGGTTTCTTCAGCAATAGGATCTTACCTTTGGCCTGGGGCCAAGAGCTTTGACAGTAGCCTGTCTTGTTTTGGGGACTTCATGGGTCTCTTTGGTCAACAGCTCAGTGTGGGAAGAAACCAATGACTGGGACAGGTAGTTCAGGTCTGATCAATTTTTCATGAGGCTAGGCTTCCTCCCATTTTATTCATGGCCCCTCTTACCATGCGATGCCCACATCTTCCTCGAGAGCTTGCTGCATGAAAGTAAAGATTTTTTGGTTTCAATTCATTATTGGTTTAGTTTATTGTTTAACTCCTCCCAACCTCCATTCCACCCATTACTTCCATCCCCCTTTACAGCCTCTCAATTCACCTGTCAGGTTTGATTAGAGTTTAAGCTTAACCTGGTTAAGGAACCCTATATGAGGGAGAATATGCAGTGTTTGACTCTCTGTTCTTGTGTGAGTTCTTACACCATCTTCTGAGATCTAACAGCTAAGTTAGCAGTTTGAGTAGACAAAAAAATGAAGGTGAATAAATACTAGTCCTTTGAGGGCTACAAGTTCAAAATGAGATCCTAGGAGTCTTTTCATAAGAGAGAGGGAATTCCCTTATGAAGGATCAGTATTTTCTGACTGAGGCTAGGCCAGGAAAGGGATGAACAATGATCTAGAGACATAGCCATACTTTCCTGATTAATGTGACAATGTGAAGAGTTACTGCCAATAGAGACCATACACAAGAGCTTTCCAGGCAGTGGCCTAATCAGTCAACTCTATCTTAGAAGAAAAAATTGTAGAAGTTGAGGGCTTTTATTCAGCAGAAGTAGAGTTGGAAACAAAATTTTATGATAGAGGAAGTCATAATCTGCTGCCTTTGGTGGCAGAGTGCTATGGGGTGTTTTTAGTAACACAAGTCTGCCCAGCCTCCACTATGAGTGTGTTGTTGTGACAGTTTCTCTGAGGAAGAGATTGCCTGCCAGATACATGCTTAGTTTTAGGGGTAAAAATACATGGAAAATGATGTGCATCTGGGGGAGTTCATCTCATTTCAAATCCAGAAGTGCAGCCATTCCTTCCCTGGCTTGTCCTTCCATCCAGCCAGGGAAGGAGAAGGGCCTTATGGACTGTGGAAGCCATCACTGCTGGTGTGGAATGGAGCCAAAGGTGCTGAGGCCTGTGAAATGCTGTGCTTCCCCTTTGCTTCCATGCATGGTGCTCAGCGATCTGTCACCTTGTCCAACCATCTTTGGGTGTTAAATGTAGAAGGCTGCTGTCGAGACTGGCTTTCTAGCATTTCTGTTCAATGTGGCCCCATGAGGGCTCCAGTCATCTGAAGAGCTGATATCTGGTGAATTCTGGGTAAAGACTTCATTAGGAGTAAGAGGAACATGTGAGGACCCCAAATCAGGCTGACTGCAGCTTCAGCTTTCCTGTCTCTGCTCCCGTGTGGATTCACTCTCTGTTTTAGGGAACCTTTAGGCATCTTTTTAGGTACATGAATTTATTTCAGTGGGGTGGGGGCTGCTTAAATCATGTACAGGGGAAAGTGGATTCCTGGCTTTAGGCCCAAGGTCAGAGTATCACACCTTGTTGTCAAGTGTCTATGTGGATGCTTCATGTACCTGTGGGTAATTCTGACTCCAGCCACTCCCCACTGGGAGACAGCTGTGGCCTGTGCCTCCTGACTCAGTGTGACATTCACAGGCTTGAGAGAAAGCTGGGTTCTGCAGCTAAAACTACTATGTCATTGGCTTGGCTGCCTTGCCTCTGCAGAACACCAGTGCTTGCTAATGCGACAATCAAGATGTACTCCAGAACCAGATCATGACTTCACTGGAAAAACTTTTCCAAAGTGAAAAGCCCCATGGGACTGTCTTGAAAATGGGGACTTTCCCCATCTGCTGAGGTCCATACCTTCTCTCCCAGTGTGTTGAGTAAGCAAGTTAGCATGCAGACTACTTCCATATAAGGAGATGAGCTTATTGTGGATTTTAAATCTACCTTAGGAAAACGGATGAACTAAAACACTTAACAGACAACAGCTACACACAGGTGAGAGCTTTGTCCTGGGGTTTCCTGAGTGCACCAGAGCCAACTGCACAGCAACAGGGTTAGTGGTTGCTGTGACCTGAGGGAGAGAAGTTGAACTGAGCTGATTTGCGATGCTTATCTGTCTTCCTGAGAGACAACGGGACATAGGGGCAACAAAACACATGGGAGGCAGGCCACAGATCCATCTGTGGTGTCTGCTTAAAGGTGACATTCATTGCTGAAAACTTGGTGGCTTCCTGGGCTTTCTATCTTCAGAGTTGCTGCACTGTATCCATGGCCCATTTCAGTACATGTGGTTACTTCATTGAAATGTGATGTTGGCCCATTCTTCTGGCTTTGTCTGGTGTGCCCTTCCAAGTATGTCACCTGCATCTTCAGGCTTTGAGTATTTGAAAATTAGGTTCTGGGTGTTGTGTGATAGGTACAAAGTATTTTGGGGGCTCAGAAGATTGCTCAGTGGTTAAAGCTGCATACTTGCAAAGCCTTTGGCTCACATTCATTTTGTAAGCCACCCATATAATCCAGATGCATAAAGTTGTGCAAATGTCTGGGTGTCTGGTGTTTGTTTACAGCAGCAAGAGACTCTGGTGCACTTGCATACACATGTGCGCGCACGCGCGCGCGCGCACACACACACACACACACACACACACACACGCCAGTAAATTTTCAAGTGTTTTCATCGATCCATTCTCTTCTCCATAATAATTATCCTTGGAATCATGGTCTTCTAGAATTGGAAGATAATATAATGGCAGTCTTTCAATGAGCACTTTTCATAGAGACAGAAAGCCTTGTGGGACAACTGTTCTTTTCACCCCTATTTTACAGGGAAAAAAACTGAGTCCAAACAATCTAACTAGCCTGCTCAAGGTTATACAGCTTGCAAGTGGCAGGGCTGGGTTTTATCCCAGTTCTCCAAACTCCCAGTTTCATGTATGATTAGTTACTGTTCAGAAAGAGAAAAGAGCTTTAGGGAGGGCAGTATACTTAAATAGTACCAAAGGCAAGACAGTGTTTTTTTTTTTGCCAGGAATAGAACCTTGTCTGGGATTCTTTTTTTTAATGTTATTATATATTTTATACATATAGTGCACATATATGCCTATGTGTACATAAATACTTGTTTGGGAGTGTGCAGTTTTGTGGATGTTGGCTCCTAGGATCTCATTTTGAACTTGTAGCCCTTAGTAGCTCTTCACTTTGATTCTTTGAGACGGGGTCTCTCACTAAACCTGGAGCTTACCAGTTAGGTTAGACTAATAGCCAATAAGCCCTAAGAATTCTGTTTCCACCCCCCACCAACCCACCCAGTGCCAGGATTACAAGCATACAACATGACACCTAGCCTGGGGACTTGGATTCATACCCTCCTTTTTGAACAGCAATAGTTTTACTATCCCCAGTGCCTCGTGTTTGCACAGCGAACACTTTACCATCTCCCCAACTCTTTTCTCTGTTACCTTCTTTCAGGATGCAGGGAGCCAGCAGATAGGTTTCTTGCTTGGAAGCTGTGGTGTTACTGTTGCCTTGACAAGTGATGCCTGCCACAAAGGACTACCAAAAAGCCCAACAGGAGAGATCCCACAGTTCAAAGGTATGTCACAGAGCCTCTGAGAGCTCATGTTTCCCCTTGGGTCCTTCATTTCACAGGCTGGCTTTTCACCCTGTCAGTTCCAGGACACTGAAGTCTCTGATAGCACACAGCTTTAACCTGTGGGGTGATATAATATATGACATAGCTGGTGGTGTCTTGGGCACTCTAGGCTGATGCTGTCTTCAATTTGATGACCTGGGAATACCAGGGGTTTCAGCTAGCCTGAAGTGCCATTTGAAAGTATGCCATGGGAATGGAGAGAGATTCTCCAGACCTATTTTCTGGTCCCTCCTTATTTCAATGGAATTTATCTTTTTTTTTTTTTTTCTCAAGGTTGGCCAAAGCTGCTGTGGTTTGTCACAGAGTCAAAACACCTCTCTAAACCTCCTCGAGACTGGTTTCCACACATTAAAGATGCAAATAATGACACGGCTTATATTGAGGTAAGCCAGATGCCGTCCTTTTCATTGCTGAGATAAAGCACCTGGAAGAGGATGGGTTCGTTTGGGCTTACAGTTCAAGGGGATACAGTTGAACATGGCTGGGAAGGCATCTCTCAGGAGCATGAAGCAGCTGGTCACATTTAGTCCACAGTCATGAAGCAGAGAGACATGAATGCTGATGCTCAACTAGCTTTCTCCTTTAATACAGTCCAGGATCCCACCTTAGTTAACCTAATCCGGAAAATCCCTCATTCAGAGATTTGTTTCCATGGTGATTCTAAATCCTGTCAAGATGACAGATGAGATAAACCTCTTGTACCTTGGTCTGGCTTGTGTGCTGGAAATAGAATAGATATGCATTTTTAATCATTACCTCAGCCACCACCAGTCTCTGGCATTGAGACACATGGTTTCCAATATAACTCGAAATGCTATTGAGTGGGAGCCAGGACTTTGTCTTCCCAAACCACTTGTCCATGTTTTCTTTGTCATTCCAGTACAAGACATGTAAGGATGGAAGCGTGCTTGGAGTGACCGTGACAAGGATTGCACTGCTTACGCACTGCCAGGCACTCACGCAGGCCTGTGGCTACACTGAAGGTGTGGATGTGGGTTCTGGGAGATGCCCTGTGGATCAGGGATGCCTGATGGCAAGCCAGCCTGTGTGTTTCCTACCAGTCACTGTTCAAGTAACATTATGTTCATGCCCAACGCCATTCACTGTGAGATGACTAATTGTTGAGTTAGTTCATTAGTTCCGATTGGCTTAGACAACAGGCTCAGGACTATTTGAGATCATAGTGGTGGCAGGAGTTCTTTGTGGTGAAGTGTCTCTGCCAGGCTTCTAGAAGGTACCTCCTTGCTAGGTCCTCATGTGGCATGTTCCCTGTGTTCAGCCAGGAGAGCCACATCTCATTTTTTTCTTATAAGAGCCCCAGTGTATGTCCTCATTTAATATTCCCTCCTTGAAGGCTCATTCTCATAGAGGGCTTAGGGCTTCATCTTGTGGATTTGGAGGTATAGCATGTAATCTGTAACAGGTAACACCAAGATGTTTATCCCTCCCTACATATGGATATGGAGTATATCTTTAGAAGCTTTTTTTAAGGTTTCCTATTTTACCACATCTTTACTGTTGAGAAGCTCTGAGGGTAGATTTTCCAAGCTCTGCAAGCATGGGTCTCCATATTGGAGGGTAATTGTATTACCTGCTGTGTTTTCTTCCCCCTGAATGGAATGTCTATAGGGAAGCAAAGAGATTGAGCATTAACCATGGTAACTGCTGTGCATGAACACAGAGAAGGAAGGACAAGCAGATCCTCCCAAGAACCCCTAGCTTGGTGCGCCAGTTTCCTGTCCACAGTGTGGCTACAGTACATATTCCACACTGGCTTGCTTCTCTTCCTGGGACCTAAAGAAGCCTGCTGTTCACTAGCTCTTCCCATCCCTGCCCTTTAGAAAAAGGATTCTAGGATGTTTTCTTAGAGCATATCTATATTTTAGCTTCTGAAAGGAGAGCAGGAGATCAGATGCTGAACCCTTGGTGAGTATTGCAAGAAGGAATGAGAAGAGTGGAAGACATGGTGTTGCTAAATGTTCAGGGCCCTGAGAGTTGGCCATGGCACCTGTGTGTAGGCAGCCGAAGCTCCTGTTCACCTGGTTGACAAGAACACCTTCAAATGAAGTTGGACGGCATTACTGCCCTGCCAGACTCTCTTCTTTGTTGCCTCAGTCAGGGGTAGTAATTGTTTTCAACCTTGTATTTTAGCATCAGTTTCTTGTTCTGCACTTTGAAACCTACACCTGATAGTTCTTGAAATTTCTTCTATCCTTGTATTTCCAAGTCCCATCTCCTTACTGTCCCACTCCCATCCTCGGAGATGTCTGATGGAGCAACAGAGGCCTGTGTGTTGCATAAAGCCAGATCCCTCCTTCAGTGCAAGTCATGCTGCCCAGTCATAAGAGACCATGTGAGGGAAATGAAAAGATATCTCTTCTCTAGAAAACAGCAGGGCGGGAGAACCTAAATAGAAAAGAGGAATTAAGGTGGCTTCTAGTTTTTGTTTGTTTTAAACATTTTATTTTATTGGATGGAGGAAGAGGGGGAATGAATCCACTACAAATGAACTCCCAAATCATGGGCCAATTTGTGGATCTGGCTTTACGTGGGTACTAGGGATTTGAAACAGGGCCTACGGGCTTTGCAAGCACCTTTAACTGCTGAGCCATCTCCTCAGCCCTGTTCATTTGTTTTGTCATTTTGAGGATCTTACTATGTACTCAGGCTGGCTTTAAATTTGCTATATATCCCAGCCTAGCCTTGACCTTGTGACCCTCCCATCTCAGCCTGTCACATGTGGGGATCATCTGGTATAGTAAGCCGTTTCTCAGAGGTGATGTGATTAGCCATTACTATTCACTTATATGTGTGAATATTTCTCTGGACACACTCGGCCTGCTTAGCACTTTTCAGTGATCTGATGAAAGACTATAGAATTTTTTCAAGGTAGTGCAAAGTGTTATTCCAGTACACATGATGATTTCTTGGGGTGATATGTTTTTCTTGTAGATTCATCCATGCTGCTCTGACATAAGTAACTTTTGTGATTTTCTTTTGTACAGCTGAAACCATTGTGAATGTTCTAGACTTCAAGAAGGATGTGGGACTCTGGCATGGCATCCTGACAGTAAGTAATCCCCCCCCACACACACACACACTTGTCTTACTGGATAGTGTACTGATGACATGGGTGTGATCTGTGTCTGCATGCAGAATATGATTTGTTTTTGAGCCAGCTTTGACAAGTCCCCCGGTCCCATGTTACACAAAAATATTGTTGTGTTGGGAGTCTAACAGTGTCCATTTATCCTGCTTAGAGCACAGTAAAATCAGCTGAACACGGCAGCTACTTTCTTGAGTCTTAGACCCAAGTGTTGAGGTCATGCTAGAAGTATAGCCTTCTCAAGGTCCTTATATTCCCCTTTGAGCTTTCAAGATTTTATGCTAGTGTTACTAGTATCTTATGTGTGTTTGGGTCACTTTTTCCTACAGCTCATATAGCTAGAATGTCCTTACTGTTTTGTTTTTAAGAGTCCATGGATCTGCTATTCTATAATTCTACAAGGGTGAAAAGATTTTTACAGACTCCTTTGAAGATGGAAATTCAGCATTCATTATAGGGAGATGTTTGTCTCATTGTTAGTGCCACTTGCAAAGTGCTGGCTATGGGCACTTTAGTAGACAAGTGGCCTTGCTTATTTAAGGTATTCTTGGCACTTAATATAATGTGCTTGGAATCCCTTGTCTATTTCATATGTGGCACCTTTGACTCATTATTCTTTTTAGTAGTTCCTTGGACTTCAGTGTAATTTATTTTCTGAAGTAAGAAGGCCTAGTAATTTTTGCCCAAGTGATGGGAATATGAATATAGACAGTGTGGTTTGCTGTTTCTTAGTGAGCCAGAATCTTATGAACATACAAGAATCTAGAAGAGTTGTGTGGAGCTCCATTCCTTAGGCCCCTGTGATCTAATGTGGCTCATTTCTCACATCAGGATGCTCGTATGTCCATGCTGAGATGCAGAAATGCAGTTCACATTGCTGACACACTGGTGCATGCTGGTATAAAGGGAAGAGCATGGGTTTGGAGTTAGAATATCTGAAAACTAGGCTTTTGCATCTATCCTGTGTTCTAGCTTTGACTCTGGTGTGTGTCATATCCATCCATGTGCACAAGAAACTTAACAACACTGGGACTTCAACTTTGGTCTGTGTGCGTACTAGGCCCTCTCCCACTGAGCTACATCCCAAGCCCTTTTCACTTGTGTTGAGACAGGGTCTCACTACGTTGCCCAGGTTAACCTTGAATTTAACAATCTGTTGCTTCAGCCTCCCTTGTAGCTGGGATTATAGGCAACACAGGCCTAGCAAGAATCATTTGTTGACAAGTATCTAATAGGAATGACAATCTTATCTGACAAGGTGGTCATATCAGTGATAAGGCTTCATATGTTTAGTAAGCATGTAGCCCACCTGCATGATTTATGCACGTGGTAGGTACTCTTGTCAGCTCCTCAAGAGCAGAGACTGTTACTGTTGTTCCCATTTATGGGATATGCCACCACTCTTACTGTCGTAGTCAGCCACACGCCGCTGGGATGAATCTCCAAACCACGCACGATTATGGGAGGAAAATATTTATTGAGCAGATCCAGGGGAAGAAGTTAAGGGAAAAAAGGCTGGCCCCTTTCACAGATCCAAGCAGAGACAGACAGAAGCCCAGCACCAGCACCACAAGCAAGCACACTGTAACACACTGATTCACAAAA
>PVHP010012391.1:0-43142 GCA_004024765.1 Zapus hudsonius
AAAAAAAAAAAACTTGAATTAAAAAAAATAAAAGGTGCAATTTATCTGGAGAAAGTTGCTTAATGATTTTGTTGCCCAACTAAAAAAATTTCCTAGCTGGGTGTGTTGGTGCACGCCTTTAATCCTAGTGCTTGGGGGGGCAGAGGTAGGATTGCTGTGAGTTCACAGTCAGCCTACATAGTGAATTCCAGGTCAGCCTGAGTTAGAGGGAGACACTACCTCGAAAAACAAAACAAACAAACAAAAAAATCTCAATCCAGAGCCAAACCTGTGCTAGATTTAACAGGGGTTGGGTCTGTTGTATTGGTGACTAATGGAGTCCTGTTAGGTGCTGTGATGGAGTTGGTCAGCTCTCCCCTTGGCTTAGCCTCCTGGGTTCTGTGGCTCCAGGCAGGGGGTGGGGTCCTGGAAGCAGGCAGCAGCACTCAGGCTCCAGAAAAGGCCTTCTCTCCCAGGCTTGTTCAGTCTCTTGTGAAATTGGCTGCTTTGAATCAGCCTGAAGGGTCTTCATTACATCTAGGTGAACTGATAAAATCTTCCTGAACTTTCACATCTGCTCTTTAAACCAGGCCCCAAATAGCCTAGTGATTTCTCCCCTCTGCCTTTCCTCTTTCCTCTCCCCTTCTTAATTTGCTGGTTTCTTTTCTCATCCACTGCTTAATATATTTTGTTTTTAAAGACAATTTTCTGGGCTAGGGAAATGACTTAGTGTGGTTAAAGGTACTCAATTGTAAAGTCTGCCAGCCCAGGTTCAATTCCCCCATACCCACAAAGCCAGATTCAAAATGGCACTTAGTTTGCAGTGACAAGAGACCCTGGCGTATCCATACACACAGGCCCACACAGACACACAGAAGGGTAAATAAACAAAATTTTTTCCAGGTGTGGTAGCACACACCTTTAATCCCAGCACTTAGGAGGCAGAGGTAGGAGGATCACTAAATTTGAGGCCAACCTAGGACTACAGAGTGAGTTCTAGGTTAGTCTGGGCTAGAATGAGACCCTACCTTGAGCAAATACAATTTTTGTTTGTTTTTGTTTTTTGAGGTAGGGTCTTGCTCTAGCCCAGGCTGACCTAGAATTCACTATGTAGTGTCTCAGGCTGACCTTGAACTCATGTCAATCCTCCTACCTCTGCCTCCTGAGTGCTAGGACCACAGGTGTCTGGCACCACAAATCTTTTTTTGAGATAGTCTTTGTAGCCCAGGCTGACCTTAAATTCGTGGCAGTTCTTTTGCCTCATCCTCAGGTACTGGATTACAGTTGTGAGCCAATATGTCTGGCCTGCCTCTTAATGTTATAGTAGTGTACCCAATGATGTAATCAGCCTCACAGTGCATATCTCCCTTGGTCCTATACAGATTGTGAGTATTTGATAAAGCAAGCTGTTAGACTTCTTCCCTACCCTCATCTTCCAAATGATCTTGTCCCATCATACTCCCAGCTTTCTACCAGAGGCTCAGCAAGCATGTACATGACTGGTTACAGGCACTGACAGCTTCCCTTTCAGGGGAATTGTTCTCATAGGTGCTAATGTGCACTTTCATTCACCTTGTGGCTGTGGACTCTCCTTTACCTCCCCAAGGACCAGCCTGTCCAAATCCTCCATGGCTCCTCATGATGTTCTAACTCCCTCGTCCCTTTCGTGTTGCTTGTTCTCTCGAACCCAGAAGCCTGAAGTTGGTTGGTTGGCTTTTTGAGACAGGTCTTGTTTTGTAGCCAAGATTAGTTCTATTTTGTGAAGTCTTTTGCTTTGTCCACATCATAGTCCGCCACAAGCCTCTGGGATGAATTCCCAAACCAGGCACAGTTTTGGGAGGAAAATATTTATTAAATAACAGATCAAGCTGAGCGTGGTGGCGCATGCCTTTAATCCCAGCACTCGGGAGGCAGAGGTAGGAGGATTGCCGTGAGTTCAAGGCCACCCTGAGACTACAGGGCTAGAGCAAGACCCTACCTCGAAAAGCAAAACAAAACAAAACAAAAAAAGTAACAGATCCAAGCACAGAGAGAGAGAGAGAGAGAGAGAGAGAGAGAGAGAGAGAGAGAGAGAGAGAGAGACCCAGCACCTCCAAAGCAAGCACACTCCAATCTCCAACTCTAACCAGCAGGACCTCCAGACTTGAGCTCCAGCTGCTCTTTCTATATGTATAGCTGGAATTTTATATCCACCTTGGAAATACCTTAGGGCTGGAGCCTATTAGGCCAGGCCAAGGTGACATCTTCAGCCAGGCAGATGGAAAAAATACTAATATTTAATCTAGGGCAGGAGAGATGGCTCAGCGGTAACGCACTTGCCTCCAGTGCCTAAGGTCCCGGGTTCAATTACCCACTACCCACATAAGCCAGACACACCCAGGTGGTGGCCCTGGTTCGTTTTCTCTCTCTCTCTCTCTCTCTCTCTCTCTCTCTGCTTAAAAATGAATAAATAAAAATTTTAAAAATTCTTTAATCTATTGGGGGACATCCATTCAAACTACCGTAGTCCATAAGTGAAATTGAGCCCTCAGGAAGCACCATTATCCCAAATGCTGATGCTGTGGGTCTGCTCTGCTCTGCCCAGCTTACTTCCGTCTGGAGGTGCTATGGCCCATTGGATAAAGGGATACCTGGATTTTGCAGCAACAGGTCTTCTGCTCAGGGTTTGGACCAGGAGAAAGGAAGCTAAGCATTTGCCAAAGCATAGAGTGGCATCTTCTGTGTCACCTATGGGGTGCTTATTTCTTCTTCACCTGCCTGTGTACACCCAGAGCAGTGTGGTAGGGCTTACCTGTTTTTTTTTTTGTTGTTGGTGGTGGTGGTGGTGGTTTTTTTTTTTTTTTTTTTGGTTTTGTTTTGTACTAGCCATGGAGGTTGGTAACTAGAGCCTAGGCCTTGGGCAAGGCTCTGAGCATCCTTGTAAATGGATAATTTGATTCCACATTTCAGGCTTGTGAATCCATGTCGACCCTTTCTCACATGGCAATATAAGATCTGTTGATTCCATTGCCCATTGCATTTGCCTGTTCTCCTTGGAGCACACCCGATAGGAAAATTGGGACTCAGTCCAGCTTTTCAGTGAATGAGTCTGGGAGCAAATAGATTGTAAGGCTTTGTCTTAGCAGAGAACAGACTGACTCAAGATACCTGGACAAATTCCCCAGCCAGCTGAGGTGCAGGGTCCTCTCCACTGCTGGCAGAGAACTTCTCCCTTCTGCTTGGATGGCTCTGAGCATGCTGGTGTCCAGCTGGCTGGCTGTTTCCCATCTTGCCTGACATGATGGGGTTGAAGGGGAGTTTTAGTTACTGAAGTGCTTGAGTGCCGTGTGGAACTAGGGGAGATGACAGGATCAGTGTCTAAAAGCTTACCTTGATGTTGGGTATTATTTAAAAAAAAAAAAAAACAAAGGCCAGCCTTTAATCCCAGCACTCAGGAGGCAGGGGTAGGAGGATCTCTCTGAGTTTGAGGCCAGCCTGAGACTACATAGTGAATTCTAGATCAGCCTGGGCTAGTGTGAGACCCTACCATGAAAAACACACACACACAAAACAGTAGTATGATGTGCCAAGCATGCTAGTCATACATTGGCTTGGGGACAGAGGCACATTCTACATAGACAGGCCACAATCACCTCTTGAAGGCTTCTTTCTACCCAGATCCATGTACAGGAACTGGCAGATTACCTTCTCTAGACCCTAGAGAAAGAAGGAAGGCTCAGATTCAGCTATTCAGTCCAATTTGCCTCTGTTGGTGTTTTTTGGCCCTCAAATTGATATGAAGGAATTCATACAATGAAGTGTAAAAATACTTTCCATAAAACTCTTGAATTCATGACTGGAGAGATGGCTAAGTGGATAAAATGCTTGTCATACAACATGAGTTTGGATCCTCAGACCCCATGTAAAAGCATGTGACATGCGTGCCAGCACAATAATTTTTTTTTTTTTTTTTGGTTTTTCGAGGTAGGGTCTCACTCTAGTCCAGGCTGACCTGGAATTCACTCTGTAGTCTCAGGGTGGCCTTGAACTCATGGTGATCCTCCTACCTCTGTCTCCTGAGTGCTGGGATTAAAGGCGTGCACCACCACACCCGGCCAATAATTTTTTTTAATCATGAATTCAGAGTTTCCTAAAATAGCACTGGCCTCATCAACCAAGGCATGCTTGGCAGTTGCCTCTCCCTGTTTTTAGGTAAGGCCAGTGCTCTTTGAAGGTCTATAGCTTCCCAGTTGTGCCCCTGTATGTAAAATCCGGCTACTTGTTGGCCTGGGAAAACACTTGGTTTCCACCGTATTTGAAGGCATTTAAGTCTTGCTGGTGCTAAGCCTTGCCTTAATGAAGAAACTTGAATAGGTCAGATATAAATGATGCAGCGTAGAACTTCAATAAAGGATTCTTGTGAAAAACCTTGAAAGCCCTCAAAGATAGTAGACTTTTTGGTTTTTCGAGGTAGGGTCTCACTCTAGCCCAGGCTGACCTGGAATTCACTATGTACTCTCAGGGTGGCCTTTAACTCATGGTGATCCTCCTACCTCTGCCTCCCGAGTGCTGGAATTAAAGGCGTGCGCCACCACGCCGGGCTAGTAGACTTTAAACTTAAGACATTATACTTAAGAAACAACACTGAGGACTGGAGAGATGGTCCAGTGGTTAAAGTACTTGCTTGCAAAGCCTGACTGCCTGGGTTTGATTCCCCAGTACCCACATAAAGTGTCACATGCATCTGGAGTTTGTGTGCAGTGGCAAGAAGCCCTGACATGCCCATTTTCTCTCTCTCTCTCTCTCTCTCTCTCTCTCTCTCTCTCTCTCTCTCTCTATCTCTCCCTTTCCCCATAAATCAATATATAAAATATTTTAAAAATAATAAATGACATTAGCTCTTTCATGATACTGCTGGGGTTGGCAGGCATGTGGTGTGTTTTGAGATTCAGCTTCCCCCGTCACCCACACCCTTTGCCTAGGGCGGCTTTGCTGTTAGAGGTGTGATGGGTGCTAACACTGTTTCATAAGGTGCTGAAGATGACCCTCATCCATGCTGGCCTCGAATGTAGAATCTGGGGACTTGCCAAAGCCTTATATTAGCTGCCAAGCCCATCTTTATGTGCTAGCATCTGACTGTAATGAGCCAGTGTGTGTCCAGTTGGTGGAGGTCCTCTGCTGAGCACCAGCTTACCCTAATTAAGGTTGACAACAGCAAGAAACTAGGGCAGTGGGCAGGCTTCTGCAAAGTTGATGGAAAGGGAAACCCTGTGAACTTGTTTGTTGCAGTGTGTTAGGGACTGTGGCAAAGAATCTGGGCTATTGATGTCATTGAAGAGTAAGTACTTCACATACAAGAAACAAGCAAATAAAGATCTGGCTCATTTTCTTAAGGAGAAAAGAAATAACGTATTAGAATTATTATGATTCTGATACAAACTACACAGTGGGCATAGAATGTGTGCAGTGGTCTGTCAGTTCTCTTAAAATTGCTGGGCCTTAGAACTCACAGACTGTCTCAGTGGGTAAAACCATGTTCCAAGCTGGACTGAAAACTGTACATAGCTTCTAAGCCCCTTATGAGACTTGATGGACCTTCCAAATACAGTATGTTATGCGGGCCACATATGTCATTAAACAATGGATTTCATCTCCAAGATTACTTCATAATAATAAACTTTGATTTAGTTAGTAGAAAAAATTTCTCCTTAGGCAGTAGTTCAAATGAATTAATAAGGGCTGGAGAGATAGCTTAGCAGTAAAGGTGTTTGACTGCAAAGCAGAAGGACCTAAGTTTGATTCCCCAGTACCCACTTAAAGCCAGATGCACAGGGTGGCACACGTGTCTGGAGTTTGCAGTGGCCGGAGGCTCTGGTGTGCCCATTCTCTCTTTCTCTGTCTGCCTTTCTCTCTCTCAAATAAATAAAAAAAAAATGCTAAAAAAAGAAGAAAGAAACAGAAACAATTTAAAAAATGAATTAATAAAACACTATAGCCAGGCGTGGTGGCACACACCTATTATCCCAGTAGAGGATCTCCTGAGTGAGTTCAAGGCCACCCTGAGACTATGTAATAAAGGTCAGCCTGGGCTAGTGCAAGACCCTACCTCAAACAAAACAAAAATAAATACATAATAAATTATAATAACAAACACCAGAAGATCTGAATGGAGCCACCAGCTTCAACTGTACCTCTCACCTGTGGAGCACGGCTGTGCTTCGGACATTAGCCAGCTCGTGCAGGCTGTCTACACACTGAGGTGAGCAGAGCTCAGTGACTCCCAATAAGTACCAAGGCCTCACGTGTCCCACTGTGGCTGTTTTTGGGGTTTGCCAGTGATAGACACCTTTGAAAATCACTTGTATCTTTCTTTTGGTTGTTTTGTTTTGATACAGGCGGGGTCTTATGGCCTGGAATCCCCTATGTAGTTGAAGATGACCTTGAACTCTCCACCTCCCAACTGGGATTATGGGAGTGCACCATGACACCCAACTCCCTTTTCTCTAATAAACAGGGTTTCCCAAGGACTGGGGGTCGGGCTAATTAATTCTTTGTTGTGGGGGTGTCCGGTGCAGCAGCTTCCTTGGCCTCTGCCCAAAAGCATTGAAATTCCCTTGGTAGTGCCAACCAAAAAACATATCTTGACCTTGCCAGGTAGCAATGCTCTGGTCCTCAGCTAGCAGCACTTGTCCTGAGGAAAAGCAGTGGGACTCCCATAGATCCTGGAGGTTGTTGTGTCTTTGCTCTGTGCACACCCTTTCCCCACATGGAGGCATCTGGAGCACCTGGTGCTGAGGGCGGAGGGCTAACCCACACTGACTGTGGGCCTTGTCTTTCCTTGGTGGGAGCTCAGGGCCAGAATGTATTAATCTGTGTCAGTCTCCTTTTTTCTAAAATGGTGGCTCTTTGATAGTACCAACCAGGCTCTGGTTTTATGAGGGGTCCCCACTGTCTGTCTCTTCTTCAGATCCCTCATCCACTTTGGAGATTTAGCAGGCTTCTGTTTTCCTAGATGCATGCCAGTACAACACAGTATGCAACAGTTGATACATGTGGCCTTGAAGGGATGTGAAAGGGAACAGGTGCTGAATTGCACTGGTGGGATCAGAGAAGACTGGCACAGAAAGAGGTGGCATCAGGTTGTGCAGGCAATGGAGTGGCACAGCGTCTGGGGGGTCGGATAGCTCAGTCCTGCTATAATGCAGTGGGAGAAGATAGAAGACAGGAAGGAGAGTTATGGATGAGCAATGCTTCAAAGCTCACAGGTGGTCCTGTGAGCAGCTCAGTGGGGAAGTGATGTGAGATAGATGTTGAGAAAGTTGATTGAAATGGCTCTTTGAAGGATATACCAGGAGGCTGTCTGGATGCCATGCAAAGGACCCAGCTGCAGGATGAGGTCCAAAACTTTCGCTGCGGCCGGCCATGGGGCTAAGAGGGAGACAGACCCACCAGAGGGGGCCAGGTCCCACGCCCAGATCAAGTTGAAGGACAATCGTGTCCCTGGCTAGAGAGAGGACTGCCCTTAGCTCTGAAAATAAAGACTTAAGTTTTTATTTGAGAGAGATTTTTTTTCCACTTTTATATACATTTTTTTCCTCTAGGAAATAGACAGACGATTGGAAAAAAAACTGAAGATCACACAAAAGGAGAGGTAAGGCTGCTGTGTGGCGTGAGGGCTCTTGCTCTCAGCCACTGGAGAGCAGGTCAGGCTCCTTCTGGGCAGCCAGCCCTTCCTCCCAGTTGGAGACCAGAATGTGGTGGCTTGAGGCTTTGGGATAAGGCTGGGTGTTGCACCTGCCTCAGTGGGTCTCCTGTTTGAGGTCATCTGATGGAAAGTGGGGAGGCAACAAGTTACAGGGTCTGGGTGTTAGGTCTAGCTGTGTCCTAGTGGTTGAGATGTGGGACGTTGTCCCCCTCCCCTGACATCACTATATTCCTCTCTGACAGTTTGGACCGGTGATTCTTTGGGGCCTTGGTGACTTGGCAGTTGAGGATACTGTGAGTGGATCCTGGGGGGAAAGGCTCTAGGAAATTCTTGAAAGACATCTAACCCTAGCTTTCTTTTTGTCCATGCAGCAGGGGAAATGGGTTTCAGAGCAGGGGCAGCTGACTTGGGGTTTAAGTAACTTGTTGGTTTTCTGCAGGGACTCTGGATTGGCTTAGCAGGCTGCAGTCATTCCCCTAGGGATACTGGGGTGCTGCCCTTCTCCCTTGGCTTTCCTGCCTCCCTGCTGCTGTCATCAGAATGCTGGCTCCTTGTCTGCTCATCTCGGGCACTGTTCTCACCCTGGTTACAGGCTCCCTTCCATGGTATTCCTGTTCTACCCAGTGCCCTCCAGCTCACCTGGAGCAGCTGGCTCCTAGTCTCTAGCCCTTCTGACATCACAGGCTCTGAAAAGTCTCCTGGTTCTGCACAGGAAGCCTGCTCTGGAGGGTTCTGGTGGTCATCCCCGCCTTGCTCCCTTTCTCTTCCCGTTTCCATCCCTTCCTGTGTTGTTTTTCCTCTTTGTGTTTGGGGAGGTCTCCCTCTCCTTGTGGACATGTGGCCTCAATGTGCACATCCCTCAGCTTTGGACCATGCTCCTTGGAGCATTGCTAAGATATTCCAAGAGCCAGCCTTTGCCCCAGCCCCGTCGCTGTCCAGTGAGGAGAGAGCCCAGAAGGTGGGAGGCAGTTGGATAAAACTTGTCTTGCTTGTTGCCAGGTAGGCATGGCGCAGTGGCACCTGTGTAGTGTTTGCCTGGTTTGCTGTGGGAGATCTGGACTGAGGAGCTCTCTGCTCACCAGCTTCTCTTAGTCATTGGATTCCGGATGTGGAATGTTTAGGCCTCCGGGGCCACATGGTGCTTTCAGGGCCTGTGAGGCACATGAGGCCGAGATCTCAGGACCAGGGGGTGAGCTGGTCCCTGAAGACTTAGGTCTGTGCAGTAGTTTCCGTGTGCCACAGGAGCTGGTGGTGAGGCTGACTCTTGGGACCTTGAGGAGTGGGAGTTGGGGTACCTGGGAAGGGAGCAGAGATGGGGCCTGGAGCCCTCCTGCCAGGTGGGATCAGTGAAGCTGTGTTTGCTTTGTCAGCAGGCAGTCCAAATCTCCTCCCAAAGTGCCCATTGTGATTCAAGACGATAGCCTTCCCACGGGGCCCCCTCCCCAGATCCGCATCCTCAAGCGGCCCACCAGCAACGGTGTGCTCAGCAGCCCCAACTCCACCAGCAGGCCAGCTCTTCCCGTCAAGTCCCTAGCACAGCGAGAGGCCGAGTACGCAGAGGCCCGGAGGCGGATTCTGGGCAGTGCCAGCCCTGAGGAGGAGCAGGAGAAACCCATCCTCGACAGGTGAGTGTAGCTGGGAGGGAGCTGGAGGAGCAAGCCTGCTGCCTTTGGAGTAGGAGCCCCAAGAGTGCTGTCTGCCAGCCCCTCTTCTTACCTTAGAACCACTTAACCTGCTGCCTAATGTGAAAAATGGGCTTGTGGTCATGCTGGCCTTGCCTGCTCTCCAGTAAGCAAGTGGCTATAGGCTGCTGGGCCCTCCTGGCACCCCAGAAAGAACCAAGTTCGTCACTCTATTGACTTCCACATATCCAGTAGTCTTCTGTGATTTATTTTGGTGAATTTTTTTTCTTTTTTTTCTTTTTTTTTTATTTTTTGGTTTTTTGAGGTGTAGGGTCTCGCTCTAGCCCAGGCTGACCTGGAATTCACTCTGAAGTCTCAGGGTGGCCTTGAACTCACTGCAATCTTCCTACCTCTGCCTCCCGAGTGCTGGGATTAAAGTCATGCACCACCACGCCCGGCTATTTTCTTTTTTAAAAAATACTTTTTATATTATTATTTTCAAGCAGAGAAAGAATGGGTGTGCCACTTTGTGCATCTGGCTTTACATGGGTACTAGGGGATTGAACCCAGGTCGTTACGCTTTGAAGGCAAGCATCTTAACTACTGAGCCATCTCTAGCCCAGGCTGACCTGGTATTCAGTCCCAGGCTAGCCTCGAATTCACAGGGATCCTCTTACCTCTGCCCCCCTAGTGCTGGGATTAAAGGTGTGCACCACCATACCCAGCTATTCTGGTGAATTTTCTAAATTCTTTTGTACTTTTTTTAAACTTCTAGATTTGTACTTTATAAATGCATTGCTTTCTGGTAAAACAATATTTGTTATATAGCCTTTTATTCACTTAGGTGAGATAGGGTCTCTGTAACCTAGGCTGACCTGGAATTTACTATGTATATAGCCCAGGCTGGTCTTGAACTCGTGGTAATTCATCTACCTCAACCTCTTGAGTGCTAAGATACCAGGCATGAGCCACCCAGCTTTACTTTTTTGTGTGCTGGGATTGAACCTTTGGGCCTCCGCAAACTAGGCCAGCCATCTACACTGAGCTCCATCCCTACCCAGCACCTCTCATTCTGAGCAGCTGCTTTGGCTTAGAGAGCTAATCAGCATACCTTATCCCTTCTTTCTTGTTTAGCTTTTTTTTTTTTTTTTTGGTTTTTCAAGGTAGCATCTCACTCTAGTCCAGGCTGACCTGGAATTCACTATGTAGTCTCAGGGTGGCCTTGAACTCATGGCGATCCTCCTACCTCTGCCTCCCGAGTGCTGGGATTAAAGGCGTGTACCACCATGCCCGGCTCTTGTTTAGCTTTTTGTTCTTTGGTTTTTCTTTTTCTTTTCCTTTTTTTTTTTTTGTTCCAAAATAGGGTCTTACACTGTAGCACAGGCTGGCCTAGAACTCACTATGTATTAAAGGCCAGCCTTGAACTCACCGTGATCCTTGTGACCATGCCTTCCTTGCATAAAGGAACATTCATTCTCTGTTCGTTCCTCTTAGTCTCTACCTTTCTGGAGGGAAAGGCCCTGTTCTTTCACTCCTCTAGTTCTGAGTCAGCTGTGGGTAGAGGGAAATAGGAGGCAGATTGGAGGGACCAGGTGACTCATGAGTTCAGGGCCAGGGGTCCTTACCTGATACCTCTTGATTCTGTGGATGGGGTGTGTGCAGTCCCCATCTATAGATGAGCCAGCATGGACCAGCTCCTCCTCCCACTTGGAGGCTCCTGCCAACTTGGAGATGCCCCTAGTCTGTCAAGGCAGTTAGCTCACAGCCACTGTGGCATCTAGCCCATCTTTAAGCATGGGTTCCTCAGGCCTTCCTCTCTGATCTTCCTTTCAGGCCAACCAGGATCTCCCAGCCCGAAGACAGCAGGCAGCCCAGTAATGTGATCAGACAGCCTTTGGGTCCTGATGGGTCACAAGGCTTCAAACAGCGCAGATAAATGGAGGCAAGAAAGGATGCCACCACCGCTGCCACCGCCACCTCCTCCTGGATCATCTGCCATGGGTCACGCTGCCGAGGCAGACATCTGGACTTGAGCAGAGGGAACGACCTGACTTACTTGCACTGTGATCCCCCTCGCTCCGCCCACTGTGACCTTGAACCCCATGCACTGTGACCTCCCTCTTCCCCCCTTCCCACTGTGATTGGCATGTCGACAAGGGCTGTCCCAAGTCAATAGAAAGGGAAAGGGTGGGAACTAGAGGATGGCTAGACAGACTCACCAAGGACTCAGAATAGAGGGTCAGACAGTGCCACTCTGCCACTTGGGGTAAAGCCAGTGCCAGCAATAACAGTTTATCATGCTCATTAATTTGGGATTTCAAAACACAAATGAGACTCCCACCCACACCCAGGTGCATGTCTTCATCACTTAAAGAGTAAGTTCCTTTTGATATAGCCTTTCCTTTTTTTTTTCTTCCTATTTTTGTTTGTTTATACAAATATCTGATTTGCAAGAAAAAGTGCATGGAAGGGGTTTTAGCAATTTAATGAATTTTTAATTGAGAAAGGGTAGTTTGATAGTCTACTTAAAAAATGTTTCTGGGAGACTTGCTGGAAACATTAACCAGTAAGATTTTGGTGAGCTTAGCTTCTGCATTCCTCCTGCTGCCCAGAAGGGGGCGAGACTCTGTAGCCCCTGCTAGATGAACACCTGTGCCTATACTCACCTTCCTCCACTCCTGGGTGCCTTGGCCCTGCCTGGAGATGGCTCTGAGAGCCTGGGGGAGGGTGTCAAGCCCACCTCTGGTATTTTGGGAGATGGGGAAAGTGACAGGCTTCCCCTTTCCCTGTTCCTCAGGGCAGCTCCCTACCTGCTAGGCCGTCTGCTTCTAGAGGAGGGCAGGGAGACTGCGCTCCCGGCCAGCTGAGAGGCGGGTGTGATATTTGTTCAGTGTTTGCTGTCATCACAAGACTAGGAGAGAGAGTCTGGCTCGAGGACTCGGGGCCGGTGCTTGGTGTGGTCAGGAGGCACACAGGCCTGCCAGCAAGGCTGCAACTCTAGGGTCTGTAGTGCTCCAGCTTGGAAACTATACCTGCTACATTGCCTATGAGGAGCAGAGCAGTCTCAATGAGGTTGGGGAGAGCAAAGTTTACTGTTGCAAAGATGGATAGTCAGCCAGCTCCTCAGAGTCTGAGGCTGCCCTTTCCCCTCTTTCCAGAGTAAGGCTGGTATTACTCCATTTCTGTCTGAGCCTGGAGTTTGCTTTTTCTTCTTGAGAAGAGGTGGAGAAGGCAGTTGGGTATAGCCAGCTGCTCTCAGGCTCTAGTCTTTTCGATGCACTGCGCCTTATCCCTGGCCAACCTGACGGCCATCCCACTCCTAACCAGCAGATGGGTTTTGGAGTGGGTGGCATAGTTTTGAATTAGGGCAGATGTAGTGAGTAGCCAGGGTGGCAAGCTTGGTTTGGCAGGACCACTCTACTTGGGTTTATTGGTTCTCAAGCCATACCCTTTGGCAGTGGTAGGCCAGGCCCTTGCCATGACCCATGACATCTTCCCCTTAGGAAGAAGGGCAGGCTGCCAGCTGAGTCAGCAGCCCTAGGCTGTGCGAAGCCAGAAGTCATCCGTGCTTGAGCTGGAACTGAGTTTCAGTCAGGCAGGGTCAGGCAGTCACCTCCAAGAGCGGGCAGGAAGAAAGTTGGCTTCTGAGTCCACTGCCCTGACCAAGTGTCCACATTCATAAATGTCTAGGCCCACCCTCCAGATGTAGTGCTTTCTCACCCAAGACAGAACTGTCCCAATGGAGGAGAAGGGAAAGGCTGGAAGTGCTGACTGCTCAGCTCTTGGGACCACCTTGTGCTTGCCCTGCTCCTCTGGTGGGATCCAAGGGTAGGATTGGCTGGCAGTTGATTGTCTGTACATTGAGAGCATGCAAGGGTGGTGCTCCCACCTCACTCTGGCCAAAGATGGGGCTCTGCCCACAGCGTGCCTGTGTCCTTGGCCTCCTAGGTGGAGAGAGGTGGCAGGCAAAATGAAAGAAGACAGGAAATGTGTTGGGAGGTGGGTGGGGAAATGGGAAAACGGTTTGGATTTTGTGTGTGTGTGTGTGCATTGTTGTTTTTAGTTGTCTGTAACTTTCCTTAAGTGCTTTTTTTTTCCCTTTTTTTTCCCCCCTAAGTAAGTTGCAGGCTTTGGCTTGGAAATCCCCAGGGGTATGAGGGGCAGGAACCTGAGGTCCCTTTGTTTGCCTTCAAGGTTACTGCCCCTCTCCCAGCTCTTCCTTGACCCCATGAGCCAGGCCTCAGCCCTTCCAGCTAACAGCTTCCCATGAGCCACTACTCTGATGTCAGCCTATAACCAAAGGAGCTGGGGGTCCAGGCCTGTTGACCAGCCCTTCTCAGCCCCCTCAATCAGGGTGCTCCCCACCTGCAGGCAGGAGGCAACACCCTATCTGCTGCCATCAGCCCCTTCCAGAGCCCATTTGCCCCGCCCAGCCCTGCCCTGCCCTGCCATACCCTGCTCTGCCCCATCTGGGGGTGCTCTGCTCAGGGATGGGCAGGCAGGGCTGTACCAGCCTCCCTGGAAAGCAGAGACCTAAACCTCTGGGGTCCTGTTTCTGGTCATGTGACCCCAGGGGTGCACCTTTGGGCATCTTAACAGAAGGGAATGGGAGGGAGGGCCGCACCCTGCAGTCTTGCTCTGCTGGCGTAGCAGGCAGCTCCCCATCCCCACCCTGCCCCGCACCACGGACTCCTGAGTCCGGCAGATTAAGCATTTTATAAATTGTATTTTAAATACATGTTTTAAACTTGTCAAATCTTTGTCCTCATTGCTGTCCCTGGCTTCTTATCTCTTACTTTGGTTGCTTGCTAAACTCTGAGGGGTGGGGCTCTTCCTCTCCCATGAGACCTGACTTTCAGAGGCCAAGCCTTCCCTGGGTACTTAGTAAGATGTTCACTCCTCT
This sequence comes from Zapus hudsonius, assembly GCA_004024765.1. Classification (NCBI taxonomy): domain Eukaryota; kingdom Metazoa; phylum Chordata; class Mammalia; order Rodentia; family Dipodidae; genus Zapus; species Zapus hudsonius. The sequence goes on from PVHP010012391.1 coordinate 14,189, forward strand.
CCCCTGGGCACCTAGCAGATGTTCACCACTCTTTGTAGGGATCCCAAGCCAAGATGGAAATGCATCTGAAGAGAGAGGCCCAGCTCTGCTTCAGGAGTATACATGGGTCAAGTCTTTGGACCTGGAGTGGCTGTAGCAGGAACCCCCGTCTGGGGCAGGGCTTAGATGAGTCTAGCCTTGGGTACCCTTCAGACCTGAGTGATGTGTTGGGCCAAAATAGTAGAAATTGGGAGGGCCTTCCATGGCATCAAGCACAAAGGTTGAGGTGCTTGGTGTTTATTGGCTTATCCGGCCATACCAGCAAACTCCAACAGCTAGCCTCTGCCTGTTGGCCTAGCTGTCTACAGACCTTGAGCTACCTGGAACCAGGATTCCAGACGGTCAGTGGGTTGGAGCTGACACAGAGTTGAGCCACTTTCTGCTGTCAGAGCCGTGCTCCCTGTGGAGAAGAATGGGGTAGAAAAATGGGAGGCATTTGACTCTCCCTCCAGAATACTGTGTTGTGAGGAGTCCTTCCTGAAGCAATGGAGCCAGAAGTTGGATTTAGGGGACTATCCAAGGAACCCTTCCCTCTGCCCATTTGCTGAGATTGCTTCTCATACAGTGGAACTAGGCAGAAGTTCCCCTGCATCAGAGCCTGGGGCCCAAGAAGACTTCAGCAAAGGTCTTCCCTTGGACAACCAGCTTCTTGGGAAGGATCTACTCTCTGTTATTACATCTCTTAAAAGTAGATGGACCTGAGAGTCTCTGGTTCTCAGTACCCACCTGCTTCTTTGAGGTCCTGAGTGGAAGAGGAGGCCATGGGGGTCAGGGCTTAAGCCAATAGAGGCATAGTGATCCAGTGTTGAGCGGTTGCCATGCTTCCGGCGGCTCCTCTTCTCCAGCCGTGGGCAGATTGGGATGCAGGGCACCTGGGCATAGGGGCTCTGCAGGTTGGCAGCTGGGGAAGGAGGAAACAAGGCAATGCCTCAGAGGATGGCCAGCTTTGGGAGGCTGGTCAATCTGCATGGAATCCTGGCTTTGCCACATAATAAGCTGAGTGGTTTGGGGGCAAGTCTCTTAACCTCTCTGAGCCTCTAAGCTGGAGAAGCTAGTGGTACCCACCTCAGAGTAAATGACAGGTAAAAGGGATGATAGGTACCAAGCACTCCTTGGTGATGTCTATATGTTTGCAGGCTTGAGAGACTGTAGACTCCTACCTTATCAATTGGTACACAGTAGGAGTCTAATGGAGACAGCCTTGCCCAGTAGAATGAACACAGGTTTGGGGGTTTGAACTGTGTGTAAACTCCCCTTACAGCACACTAGCTTGGGGGGGGGGGCAGGTAGCTTAAAGTTTCTCAGTTCCTATTCCATAATGATGTAATTGTTGTGATTAAATTCAGGCATGTCTGCAAAGGACCTGGCAATGGGACTGAGTCCAGTGGGTTCTCTCACACAGTGGCTCTTTGGGACAACCTTGGATTAGGGCCAAAGTAGGAGAGAGGATCTGACACAGGGTAATGGTTCCCACATGGCCAAGCTGCTAGGGCCTTCTGGATCTGACTGGATGGGGGCACAGGGGAAGCAGGCCCTGTAGGTGGGGTGCTGTTTGCCCAGCCCTACCCACTCACTGGTTCTCACCATAGTTTTGCTGCTTCAGCCGGCTCAGGATCCTGAGGACCCTTCGTTCTGGGACTTCCAAGCTGTCCATCTGGTAGGGGTTGTAGGAAAGCTTCTTCCGGGGCCGCAGCCCCCCACCCATGGGCAGGTCTATCTCTTGGATCTTGGAGGAGCCTTCCTTCAGCTTCTTCTGGTAATAGCTGAGGAGGCAATGCTCACCAGCTCAGCCTGGCTGTGTTAATTTGCCCTCTCTTCCTAAGCCCTGTTCTGTCTGGCCAACTCTGCAACAGGAACTCAAGCCCAGGAGTTAGGAGACCTGGGTTCTAGTCCTAGTTCAGTCCCCTTATGTAAGATGGAGAAATGGTTGTATCTGACCTTGCTTGACCTCGTGTTTCCCCTGTTAAGATGGAGTGGAACGCTATATGCTGTAAGGTTACATGAGCAAGACCCACTGAGCATTCTGCATCATATACACATGGAGAGATTGGTGCCTATTACCCATGAACTTTGACGTAGATATTTGGATGTACATCTGCTTATAAAGCAGCCATACAGCTCACTCCAGCTCAGGCCCTAGGCTTCATCCTAAACACTGTCCTCTCCCCACATACCAGTCAGGCTCCCACTATGTGCTCCTACTTGGCTGTCAGAACCCATACCCACTTGATTTTTATTTGTGTGTGTGTGTGTGTGTGTGTGTGTGTGTGTGTATGTGTGCTCGCGCGCATGCACACGTTTGGCTTTACACGGGTACTGGGGAATCAGATTTGGGCCAGCAGTCTTTGCAAACAAGTGCCTTTAACTACTGAACCATCTCTCCAGCCCTAATTTTTTTGTTTTTCAAGGTAGGGTCTTGCTCTAGCCCAGGCTGATCTGGAATTTACTATGTGGTCTCGGTCTCAGGCTGGCCTTGAGCTCACAGTATTCTTCCTCCATCAGCCTCCTAAGTGCTGGGATTAAAGGCTTATGGCACTAGGCCTGGCCTGAATTTTGCTTTTCTTGAGGCAGTCTTTATATACCCAGTGACTAGCCTCAAACTCATCGTGCTCCTCCTGCCTTCTCAGTGCTGGGATTACTTGTGTGAGCCACTACAACTGACTCACTTTATCTGTTTTCTTTTTGGCACATGTGTAGTATGTGCAGTGTGGTGTGTTTGTATGTATGGTGTGTGCAGATGCATACACTCCAGTATACAACATGTGCATAGGCCAGAGTAGAATGTCAGGAGTCCTCTATGGCTCTTCCACTTTTATTTCCTTGAGACTAGTATCTCACTGAATCTGTAACTGTCATTTCAGTCAGCCTGATTGACCCACATGCCCCAGCAATTCTCTTGTCTTTGCCAGACCCCAAGGGTACATGGCCATGACCAGCTTTTTTTTCTTAACATGGGTGCTGGGGTTCAAACTCAGCCCCTTGCATAGCAAGTGCTCTTAGCCTATGAGCCATCTTTCCCAGCCCCTTTCACTTTATATTTTTTTAATTAATTAATTTGCAAGCAGAGAGAGAATGGGCACATCAGGGCATCTAGCCACTGCAAACAAACTATATGTAACTGGCTTTATGTGGGTACTGGGGAATTGAACCTGGGTCCTTAGGCTTCAAAGGCAAGTTCCTTAACCACTGAGCCATCTCTCTAGCCCCCCCCTTTATCTTTTTATTAACAAATACCATTCAGCTGGCTACTCTTCTAAATGGTGAAGGAGCTGCCAAACATGTTTCAGCCCCACCGCTTCCTCCTGCCACTACCTCAGCAAACAGTTCTTGGGGGGCTTCAGTTTTGCATAGGAAGACCACACAACCCATCTCAAGCCTGCCCCAGGCTTTTGACATTTGTAACCCAGAGGTGCAAGGAAGTTAAAGATCCATGGGCCACCTTGGCCAAAGGATTTGGTGGCTGAGGTTTAAGACATTTCCTGTAAGTGCCTCAGAAGAGCCATCCTTGTATCATCTCTTCCTCCTTCACTGCCCACATTCCTTGTCTTCCTCTTGCTCCCTGGATTCTCCTCCAAAACCAGCTACTTGGACACAGACCAAATGACAAAATAAGACCATAATCCAAACAAATATAAGTGCTATGTCAGGATGGGCTGGGAAGGTGGCTTGCTTGCGAAGCCTGCCAGCCCAGGTTCAATTCCCCAGTACCCACATAAAGCCAGATGTACAAAGTGGTGCATGCATCTGGAATTCATTTGTAGCAGCAAGAGGTCCTGGTTGCACATTCTCTCTTCTCCCCCTTTTCTCAAGTAAATAAAAACTTTTTTTTAAAATGCCATTTTAGGAGTGCTGGATGCTCTGAGGGAAAGGAAGGGGGTAGGGTGACAAGGGGCTGTTTTGCTCACAGTGCTAAGCATAGGCCTCAGGTGCCATCTGAATAGAGCAGAGAGAAGTGCAAAGACCATGGCCATTTGGAGGAACAGCCTTGGTGGCAAGGAATGGCATAGACAAAGGCCAGGAGGTGGGAAGGCACTTAGCGAGCTTTTGGCAATGGTGTGGCAGCAAGAGGGGCTGGAACCAGCTGGCTTTGCAAGCTGTGGTGAGAATGGAGCGTGCCCCAAAGATGCTGGCAAAGCCTTGAAGCCTGAGCTGCGACTCTGCCAGGACCTCACAGTCCTGGCTTCTGGAATGCTGAATGTTGATCCCTCTTGTAAAACCAAGAGCCCCCCAAAAGGCAACTCTGAAGATGAACCAGAAAATGACCTTAGCACTCAGGCCATTAGGGCAAAGTGTGCAGCTGTCAGTTACAGCTGTGAATGAATTCTGCTCTTCGTTTCCTCCTTTGCCCTTCCTGTGGGACACCTTGCTGATATATTGGTTTGGGGTCCAAATAGGAGATGGTGGAACAACCAATTGCAAAGAAGCTGTGCAACTTGCTCTGTCCTGCGAAGCTACTCGGTAAGTGTGAACCTGCCAGCTGCCATAAAAAATCTTGGCATCTTTTCCTAAGAAGCTGCCGGAGAGCTCGTTCTTCCAAAAGAAGGAAAAACCAGGAGAGCTAGCACTAGAGGAAGGTCAAGGTGACCTGTGAAAATAAGGAAGACCCCACAACTGCAATGTACACCTAGATCATTAGCTTGGAAGAAATTTTGAGGGCAACTCCACCAATTGTTGAAGACTGTTTTACTAAGCCAAAGGTTTGGGGTAGGTATGCTCCCTTGAAGAGAGGAAGAAGAAAAGGAAGGGAAAGAGGTTGAAGAAGCAATCCAAGTCAGAAAAGGAAGTAGCTGCATCTCAGAGCCATAGGTTTCTCTAAAAACAAGAGGAATGGGATTCTTTTTTTTTGGTTTTTCAAGGTAGGGTCTCGGGGTCTCGCTCTAGTCCAGGCTGACCTGGAATTCATTCACTATGTAGTCTCAGGGTGGCCTTGAACTCAGGATGCTGGGATTAAAGGTATGCACCACCACGCCCAGTTAGGATTCTTTTTTTTTTATACTTTTAAAAAATATTTTATTCATTTTTCAAGCAGAGAGAGAGAGAGAGCGCACCAGGGCCACCACTTTGTGGGTCTGGCTTATGTGGGTCCTGGGGAATTGAACCAGGAGCCTTAGGCACTGGAGGCAAGTGCCTTAACCGCTGAGCCATCTCTCCTGCCCGTAGCGAGGATTCTTTAAAATGTGCTTTTGGGAGGGGGCAGTGGGTAGAGTGCTCGCCCAACATGTATGAAGCCCTGGGTTTGATCTTCACTGCATAAACGAAGCGTGGTGCACACCTATACTCAGCACTTGGGAGCTGAGGCAGGGGGATTATGAGTTCAAGGCTATCTTCAGCTACATAGTGAGTTGGAAGCCAGCCTGGGACACAAAAGATGCTGTCTCACAAACAAGAGTTAATCCCAGCACTCAGGGAGCAGAGGTAGGAAGATCGCTGTGAGTTCAAGGCCAGCCTGGAGATCCTACCACAGAAAGACAGGGGGTTTTGTTTTGTAACTGAAAATGTTATTTAGGGGCTGGAGGGAAGGCTCAGCGGTTAAGGCACTTGCCTTCAAAGCCTCACGACCCAGGTTCAATTCCCAGGTTCCCACACAGAGCCAGATGCACAAAGGGTTCTATGCATCTGGAGTTCATTTCCAGTTGCTAGAGGCTCTGGTGCACCTATTCTGTCTCTCTCTGCTTGCAAATAAATAAAAATATTTAAAAGTTATTTAGGTTAACAGAATACAGTTATTGCTAAATAAGTTAATAGGTATTTATTAGTGTTAAGTACATATATATAGAAAATATTTGATAATGTGCTCAGATGTCTAAGGACTAAAGATAGTTTACTTTGGAGCTCAATATGAGTGGCCGTGGCTTGGGACACAGATTTAGGATAGCCACACATTCCATGATCCAGTGTGCTAACAGTTTTATTAAGTTTTTATTGCCACAGAACAAAGGAAGTCAAGACACTTTTCAAATACATTGGTGGGACCCTCAAGCGGGCAGGTTACAGCAAAGCGGGGGAAGTCTCTGCTATAGGCTTCAGATGCTGTCTGATGACGTTCTTAGCCTTTGGGTTGATGTAAGGTAGGGGTCTGTAATTCCAAAAGGATTTTCACACATGGAGGCGGCTATTTAGAGGCTAAGACAGCCCAGGATAGTTTGGAGCTGGGCTGGCAACATTCCAGTTTACAATCCTAATCAGTCAGCCAGCCTTGTAGAGTGTTCAATACAATTGCAGCTTTCTTTTAATAGAATGGTTCTACTTTTATTTAAAAATAAAAGGGGCTGAAGAGGGCTCAGCAGTTAAGGTGCTTGCCTGCAGAGCCTAATGACATGGGTTTGATTCCCCAGTACTCACATACAGTCAGATGCAAAGTGGCACATGCGTCTGGAGTTCGTTGGCAGTGGCTGGAGGCCCTGGTGTGCCCATTCTCTCTCTGTCTCCCTCTGCTTGCAAGTGAATTGATAAGTAAAAATATTTTTAAAAAGTAACAAGCCAGGCATGGTGGCATAAGCCTTTAATCCAAGCGTTACACTCGGGAGGCAGAAGTAGACTGACCTGGAACTCACTCTGTAGTGCTAGGATTAAAGGCATACACCACCACGCCTGACTAAGAGAGAAAAACATTAGCTCAATAAACTGAGTGGAGCTTGAGGCCAGCCAGGGACTGCAGAGTGAGTTCCAGGTCAGCCTTGGCTAGAGTGATATCCTACCTCAAAAAGCCAAAATAATAGTAGTAATAATAAAAGGTGTATATATGTCTGGAAGGATATAACTAATGTGCTAAGTTTTGATAATGATGGCTTTTGTGACAAGAAAATTACGTACATAAAGAGAAATCAACTAAGTGCTTTTTTTGAGTTCTGACCCGTGACACCCCTAGTATTCATTAAGCCTAAATATTAAGATCTGATCATTTATGAGCCGGGTGTGGTGGCACACGCCTTTAATCCCAGCACTTGGGAGGCAGAGGTAGGAGGATTGCCGTGAGTTCAAGGCCACCCTGAGACTACATAGTGAATTCCAGGTCAGCCTGGACTAGAGCAAGACCCTACCTTGGAAAAAAAAAAAAAAAGATCTGATCATTTATGACAGGAAGTGGGGGTCTGGGCCCTCTCAGCTGTGAAGGTCTGATATTGCTGTGTGAGGTCAGTTGGGCTTTCTACCTCCATTCTATACTTCCAGCTCTGGAACTGTCATCTCATCCTGCACTGCGCATGGCCTGCCCACCACCCTCCCTGGAGACCTGCAGGGAAAGCCAGGAGGGTGTGAGTGTCAGGTTACCTTTCCCCTCCTTCCCACTTGGAGAGCCTAGCTGAACTGGAAGCCTGAGCCCAGAGATGGTCAGATGGAGAGAGATAAAGCCTTTCTGATATCATTTCCTCTGGATCCAGCCACCCCTGAAGTCTTGATCAGTTACTTGAACCAATGTTTTTCTCTCTTTGTTGGGCGTGGTGGTGTACACTTTTAATCCTAGCGATACAGAGTGAATTCCACATCAACCTGGGCTAGTGAGACCCTACCTTGAATTCCCCCCCCAAAAAAAATTAATTTTTATTTTTAAGCAGGGCCTCTAGCTACTGCAAGAGAACTCCAAATGCATGACTTTGTACATCTGGCTTTATGTGGGTACTGGGGAATTGAACCTGGGTTGTCAGGCTTTGCAACCAGTCACCTTAACTGCTGAGCCATCTCTCTGTATCAAAGTAGCTATTCTTTTTGTTGTTTTTTCGAGGTAGGGTCTCACTCTAGACCAGGCTGACCTGGAACTCTGTAGTCTCAGGCTGGCCTCCAACTCACAGCCATCCTCCTACCTCTGCCTCCCTAGTTCCTTTTGCTTAAACCAATTTTTTTTGTTTGGTTTGTTCTAGCTCAGGCTTACCTGAATGAAACTCACTCTTTAGCCCAGGCTGGCTTTCTACCTCAGCCTCCTAAGTGCGGGAATTAAAGGCATGTGCCGCCATGCCCAGCTACACCAGTTTTATTTGGGTTTCTTTCACTTGTAACTAAGTGTCTTTACCCTCAAAAATCATCAGCTGCCAAAATACTAGATATCACTTCTGTTTCTACAGTTGTGTCTCCCTCCCTCCCCCCCACCAAACCAGCCCCACTTACTTTGCGATCTCCTCTAAGGCTTCCTCCGGCAAGGCCATCATCTCCACCAACAGAGACAGGATGTCAAAGAACAGCGTGTAGGGATTCGCAGCTGACATGTCTATCAGGATGTTCTGTTCTGGGGTCACGGGATGGTAGCTACTGTTAACCATGGATGACCCTAGATCAGTCTTTGGCCCTTCCTCCAGCTCTGACTGCCCTGGGTTCGCCCCAACTCACCCACAGAGCACAAGAAGCGAGCACTGTCTGACAGCACAGTCAAGAAGTCTTTAAAGTCCACGTGACCATCTCCTGTGGAGAACAGGGTCATTCTGGAACAGGCCCAAGCATTGCAACCCAGCATGGTGCTGTGGTTTAATGTGAAATGTCCCTCCCATAGGCTCATGTATTTGAACACTTGGTCCCCACTTGGTGGTGCTATTTGGGGAAGTCATGGAACCTTTAAGTGGGTTTGTGTGGTATATGCAAATCTATTGTTCACCGTGTGCAATGGCCAGAGGCTGTGTGTATTGGGGGGAGGGGCAAGCACATCTGTGCGCCCTTGGAGCACCCATGTGCTTTCATGCAGTGGCTGGGTGTGGATGTGGTGTATGCACATCTGTGGGCCCTTGCAGCACCCAGTGGACCAGAGCTGAATGTCGGAGACCCGCTCCATGGTTCTTCTGTTCTTACTTGAGCTGGAGTCTCACAGGCCAGGAGGATTCCCTGGTTTCTTTGCTCCCCTTTGTAGGATTGGGGTTACAGGTATGCATGACCACACCCAGATGTATACATGGGGATTCCATCTGGAGATTCAAACTCAGGTAGTTTCTGGCCCTCATGCTTGCCCTGGAAGGGCATTTAACCACTGAGCCAGCTCTCCACCCTGATTTTTTTTTTCAAGTTAGGGTCCACTCTAGCCCAGGCTGACCTGGAACTCACTCTGTGGTCTCCAACTTATGGCTTTTTTTTTTTTAATATCAGTTCTGAAAAACAAACTTAATCCTCACACCTGCAAGGCAAGTGCTTTACCAGCTAAGTCATTTCCCCAGTCCTTAGGACTGCTACTATCAGCTCCATTTTACTGATGGAGAAACTAAGGTTTAGCACAGTTCAATAACATGTCCAAGGCCATACAACTGATAACGTGAATGAGTGCATCATGGGGGATTGTCTGATGAAGCTACATTAAGATCGTAAGGGGGGGCTGAAGAGATGGATTAGTAGTTAAAGTGTTTGTCTGCAAAGCAGAAGGATCCAGTTTGATTCCCCAGTGCCCATGTAAAGTCAGATACACAATGTGGCACATATGTCTGGAGTGTGTTTGCAATAGCTGGGAGGCCCTAGCACGCCCATTCTCTCTCTCTCTCTCTCTCTCTCTCTCTCTCTCTCTCTCTCTCTTCCCTCAAATAAATAAAATATTTTTAAAAAAGAGATTGTAAGGGAGGGCACCTATGGCATCAGGCAGTGGGTAGGTCTCAGTCATCTCTGGTCCTCAGAAGTTGGCACTGGAAAGCTGCTCTGGAGCATTAACCCCTGAAACCAGAGCCTGCTGCATAATTTGTAGGACCCAGTGCAGAAGGAAAATATAGGTGGGCACCTTGTTCAAACCAAGCAGGGGTCCTTATGGTATAAAGCCCACTTGTGAGTGAATGGACCTCATGCAAGTACAGCCCCAAGGTATGGTGGTTTGATAAATCATGTCCCCATAAATTCATGTGTTTTCGATGCTTGGCTCCCAGCTGGTATCAATTTGGGAAGAGGAGCTTTGCTGGAGGAAGCGCCTTGTTAGGGGCTCCTGGGTGGAGCCCAGTTCACTCTTGGCTACTTCCTGCCAGCTGCTGTGGCAAGAAGTGATGTCCAGCCTCTGCCCTACCATCCTTTCCTTGCCAAGCTTCCCCTGGAGACTGTAACCAAAGTAAACTGTTTCCTCCCATCAGCTGCTTCTGTGTGGGTATTTTGTCCCAGCAGACACCACGGGGCTTGGGTCTCACCATTGATGTCAGCACTTCTCAGGGTTTCCTCCACCAGGCTTGGTTTCAGGGGGAAATCAATGAATTGCAGAACATTCTCCAGGCTTCTGGCATCTATCTCGCCAGGGCCATTGAAGAAGTCAAAGTAGCTGCGGAAGGCTGTGGGGAAAGGACAGGGTCACCAGGGTATGGCATTTGTCCTTCAGCTTTTTCTATTTTTTGGTGTGGGGGGGTCAAGGCAGGATCTCACTCTAGCCCAGGCTGACCTAGAATTCAGTATGAGGTCACAGGGTGGCCTTGAACTCATGGCAATCCTCCTATCTCTGCCTCCCGAGTGTTGGGATTAAAGGCTTGTGCCACCACGCTCCGCCTTTTCTTCGGTTTTGACTGAAGTCATGAGTCTCATGTAGCCCAGGATGGCCTCCAACTCACTATCACTTGAGGATCACTTGAGGATGATCTGGAACTCCTGATTCTTCTGCCTCCATCTCCCATGTGCTAAGATTACACAGCTGGGGGTTGAACCCCATACCTTTGCACATGGTAGGCAAGCACTCTAACCACTGAGCTCTATCCCCCACAGGAGGGCATGCCTTGTTTCCCCTATTCCTGGTAGCGAGACAAACTGATAAAAGAGAGCAGAAGAGGGAGCAGGGCTCTCAGGACAGGGCTTCAGCTGAGATCATTAGTAGTCTGTGGAAGAGTGACAGGAGGGTGGCTGTGTGAACGGGCCCAACTCCATGCCAGTCCCAAGAATAGAAACCAAAAAGCAGGGTCTCACCCTAGCCCAGGCTGACCTAGAACTCACTCTATAGCCCCAGGCTGGTGGTGAACTCATGGTAATCCTCCAACCTAGGCTTCCAGTGCTGGGACTAAAGATGTGTGCCATCAAACCGGCTAGAACATTTTTTTGCATGGATGGTGTGCCTGCGCATGCCCACACACTTGTATACGTGCAGATATGCAGATGCAGGTGTGCATATGGAGCCCAGAGGTTGACATCGGGTGTCTTCCTCATTTGCTCTCTGCCTTATTTTAACTTTTAATTTTTATTTATTTGCAAGGAGACAGAGAGAATGGACATGCCAGGGCCTCCAGCCACTGCAAACAAACTCTAGATGCATATGCCACTTTTAGTGGGTACTGGGGAATTGAACCAATGGAACAGGGTTTGTTTGGCTTTTGCAGGCATGTACATTAACAGCTGAGCCATCTCTCAAGCCCATCTTATTTTTTGAGATATGGTCTCTCAATGAACCTAGCTAGAGCCCATCAACTTGGCTACATTAGTTGGCCAGCAGGTCCCAGGGATCCTCCTGTCTCTGCCTCTCCAACACTGGTATTTCAGGCATGCACCACCACACCTGGCACTTTAATGGGGCCTGGGGATCAAACTCATGTCCTTTTTTGCTTTTATTTTATCTTATTCTTTTGAGGTAGGGTCTCCCTCTGGCCCAGGCTGACCTGGAACTCTCTGTAGTCCCTCGAACTCACTTCGATCCTCCCTCCTACCTCTGCCTTCCGTGTGCTGGGATTAAAGGCCTGAGCCACCACAGCCAGCTATCTACTCATGCACTTTCTTTAGTAGCAAACACTTTACCCACTGAGTCATCTTCCCGCCCTTGTTTCAGAAATTTTTAGTGTTTTTTTTTAAATTTTATCCTTATTGTCCAAAATTAGATACATTGATTGAGCAAATATTGTGCTTATATTCCCATTTCCCTCCTCCCTGTCCCCAACCCACTGGGTATCCTCCTCGGTGGGCACACTGGATCAATCCATGTGGCAAAGGGTTATGGATAGCACAGAGGGCATCAAGGTTGCCCCCTTTATGTATTGTAGCCGAGAGGGACAATGTCTCCGGGAATTTTTAGGTTTTTGGTGAAGTGAGATGCAGGGGGAGGATAGGGACATGTCCAGAGCTAGTGCCTTGTTAGATGGAGAGACTGCCTAAGGTAGGTGGAGTTCTTTGGGCCCTGTCTCCTTTCCAGGTGGCTTCAAAGAGGATCAGTGCTCTGCAGGGCCCGCATCCCTCTCTAGAATGGCAGGTGAACTGACAGAACAATGGACCCCACCGAGTCAGAGAGGCCAGTGGAGCAGCCTTTAGGACTGCAGCCACCTCCTGCTCTGCTCTGGACTGGCCATGTGAGGAGCTCACCTTCCTCCTGCTTCGGGGTAAGGTGCTTCTCTGACCGTTCCTCCCAGCCCTGACACAGTTTGAGAAGGCCATTCTCTTCTGACTCCTGCCTGCAGAGGACAGTGAACTCAGGACAGTATGCAGTCACACCCCACACACACCCCCACCTACCCTGTCTGCTGCGGTCCCTATAATGCCACCAAAGGGAAAGCTCTGACAGCAGGTCAGGGGAGGCTCTGTAGTGGGGAGAAGCCAAGAGTAACAGGAAGAGGGAGATCCAGGCGAGTGAGGTAGAGGAGACAGAAGATGGGAGATTCTTAAGGAGCTTAAAAAGGGGCAGGGAGGACTGGGGGTGTAGTACAGTGGTAGAGCACTTGCCTAGCATTGCAAAGCCTGGGTTCTATTCCCAGCACCTGAAGGAAGGAAAAGAGGGAAGGAGGGAAGAGCAAAGGAAAGGAGGAATGGAGGAAGGGAAGAAAAGGGAAAGAAGGAAGAGGGAGAGGAAAAAGAAAAAGAGGAAAGAAAAAAGAGGAAAAGAAGGGGGAAACAAGTTCCAATGGGAAAGGAGACAGAGAGCGACAGTTGGAAGGTCAGTGGGGAGAGCCTCACAGGAGGGAGCAGGGGCAGGCTGGGCCAAGAGCAGGAGGAACATGCCAGGCCCACGCTAGAGAGAGAGGTTCTGAGCGTGGGGGTCCTGTCACACTGGTGAGCTACTGGGGCTGGCTCCTACCGTGCTTTAGCATAACTCTTCTCGGCCTGGGAACCAGGCTCTGGCCATCTACAGCCCGAGTCCTGAGTGTGAATAGGCATGACTAGGGCTGGGGCTCCCACAAAAATAGAGGATGGTCCAGAGACCATTGGTATGGCCCATGATGGGGTGGCAGTGGGGGCTGAAGTTGAGGTCAGAGACAGGTCTGAGTTGCTGACAGAGCCTGGGGCATGCACAGAGGTCTTGTTCTTGGAGGACTTCCGATTCATTAGGGCTTGGGCCTTTGAAGCCCTGCAATGGGCCTGCTCCTGCTCCTCCACATCCAGTAAGCACTTCATGAAGTCGGGTCGGGTACTCCTAGGGCTTCGGATCCCTGAAGCTCCCAAGGTGTCCTGCAGCCGCTTCTGCACTTGGTCCAACTCATTCTTGTTAATGTTCCTCTCCTGGGGACATGGGGAGGAATCTGGGATAAAGCCTCCAGCAGCCAGATCTTCCTATAGAACTCCTTTTCTCCCTCTCTTTGGGGACAGCCAAGCTTCCTTTTCCATTCCAAGGCCTTGGAGGATGAACCTCAGATCTCACAAGTGCCCCTCGGGGTCCCACCCATCTGTGGTCTTGACCCCCAAGTTGTGGTCATGGTTGAGTCACTTCAGAGCCTGCTACTTGTCTTATTTCCTTCATTACAGCCCAAACAGCCTGCAGTGGTCTTGCTGGTTGCCCACCTGACCAGGTGAAGGCAGGGCACTGTCTGCCCGCTTACCCAGGTGTTCCCAGCACTCTGCCATTTTACCCAGGTGCTCCAAACACTTGGGCTTTCAAACTGTTGCTTCTCAAAAACATTACTTCTGCTGGGCGTGGTGGCGCATGCCTTTAATCCCAGCACTTGGGAAGCAGAGGTAGGAGGATTGCCATGAGTTCGAGGCCACCCTGAGACTACACAGTGAATTCCAGGTCAGCCTGGGCTAGAGTGAGACCCTACCTCGGAAAAAATAAAACAAAAAAACATTACTTCTCATTCATTCATTCATTACTTCTGCCACCTGTGATGGAGATGTCCCTCCGATGGCAGGAACAGGATGTCCCCAGATCAAACTACTTGCTCCAGCTCCGTTCTTTCTCTGAATTAAAGGCATTATCGTTCAAGTCTATACATACCTTATACCACTGAGCTATATTGCCAGCTTTCTTCTCTCTCTCTCTCTCTCTCTCTATATATATATATATATATATATATATATATATATATATATTTGTTTTGTTTTTTGAGGTAGGGTCTTGCTCTAGCCCAGGCTGACCTGGAATTCACTATGTAGTCTTGGGCTGGCCTCTAAGTCACGAGATCCTTCTACCTCTGCCTCCTGAGTGCTGGGACTAAAGGCATGTGCCACCATGCCTGGCTCTTCTCTCTCTTTTTTTTAAAAAAGGGTCTCTTGCCACTGCAATCAAATGCCTGTCATACTTTATGTGGATGGCAGAGGACTTGAACCCAGGTTGGCAAGGTTTGCAAGCAAGTGCCTTTAATTGCTAAGCCATCTCCCCACACTCCCTCTCTTCCTTCTCTAAAAACAAATGAGGGGGTTGGCTCAATGGTTAAAAGCACTTGCCTGCAAAACATACAGCCCTGGGCTCAGATTCCCCAGCTACCCACATAGAGCTGGCATTTGTTTGTAGTGGCAAGAGACCCTGCACACACATGTGTACATGCGTATACACGTTATACACACAAGCAAGAATAATTTTCCCTTTTTTACATTATTTATTTACAAGCAGAGAGAGATAGGAAGAAGACAGATAGAATAGGTGCTGCAGGGCATCCAGCTTCTGTAAAGGAACTCCAGATGCATGTGCTGCTTTGTGCATCTGGCTTTATGTAGGTACTGGGGAATCAAGCCTGGATCACTAAGCTTTGCAGGCAAGTGCATTAAACCTGAGCCATTTCTCTAGTCCCCCCCTTTTTTTGAGGTAGTGTCTCGTTCTAGCCCAGGCTGACTTGGAACTCACTCTGTAGCCCTATACTGGCCTTAAACTCACTGTGATCCTCCAATCTCAACCTCCCAAGTGCTGAGATTAAAGATATACACCATCATGCCTGGAATGTGTTCTCAGATTTACACTGGTTTACAATTTTTTTGTTTTTCGAGGTTGGGTCTGGCTCTAGCCCAGGCTGACCTGGAATTCACTCTGTAGTCCTAAACTGGCTTCAAACTCACAGCAGTCCTCCTACTTCTGCCTCCCAAGTGCTGGGATTAAAGGTGTGCATCACCATGCCCTGCTCATGATCTCACTCTGTAGTTCAGAGTGGCCTTGAACTCGAGAGGCCTGTCTCAGCCTGCTGAGTGCTGGGATTACAAGCATGAGCTGCCAGCCTTGACCTTTTTAAACAAATTATGATAAAATACACATAATGTAAAGCCCGGCTTGGTGGCACATGCCTTTAATCCCAGCCCTCGGGAGGCAGAGGTAGGAGGATCACCATGAGTTCAAGGACACCCTTATACTACATAGTGAATTCCAGGTCACTTGGCCTAGAGTGAGACCCTACCTTGAATATATATATATATATATATATATATATACATAATGTAACAGTTATCATCTTAGCCATGTGTAGGTGATACTTACATCCAGAATATGCAGGTATCACTGATATTCCTCCATCTCCAGAGCTCCTCATTGCACTAATTGCACTAGCTCCTCATTGGCCCTTCTGCCACACCTTGGCAGTCACCACTCTACCCTCCAGCTCTTGAGCATGGGCTAGTCTAAATGTCCCATAAAAGAGAATTCATAGGTGACATATCCCTTTGTGACTGGTTTTTCTCTCCAGTGTAATGTTGTTGCATGTTTCAGAATCTTTGCTTTGTAAGGCTGAATAATACTGTATGATCACACTTTACTGATCCAACTAATTCATCCATCCATAGGCATTGGGCTGCTTCCTATGTTATTACGAATAAGGATGTTGTAAACCTGGGGATACAAATATTTCTTCAAGACTCCTTTCAATTGTTTGTTGGTTTTTAATATTTTTATTTATTTGCAAGCAGAGAGAGACAGAGAGAAAGAAAGAGAATGGGTATGCCAGGGTCTCTAGCCACTACAAACAAACTCCAGATGCATGTGCCACTTTGTGCATCTGGTTTATGAGGTTACTGGGGTACTGAACTCAAGTCATTAGGTTTTATAGGCAAGAGCCTTGGAACCACTGAGACATCTCTCCAGCCCCCAATTGTTTTTGTTTATTGAGGTAGGGTCTTGCACTAGCCCAGGCTAACCTGGAATTCACTATGTAGTCTCAGGGTGGCCTTGAACTCACAGCAATCCTACCTCTGCCTCCCAAGTGCTGGGATTAAAGGCGTGCGCCATCACGCCCGGCTTTCAATTGTTTTTTTGAGGCAGGGTTTCACTCTAGTCCAGACTGACCTGGAATGCTGTAGCCCAGGCTGGCCTTGAATTCATGGCAATCCTTTACCACAGCCTTGTGAATATTGGGATTATAGGCATGAGCCACCACACCTGGCTGAGCAGCTTGCCATGCTATTCTCACAGCATGCACCATTTTAAATTTCCACCAGCAGTGCACAATTGTTCCCATCTCCCCAGAGCCTCACCCACATTTCACATCTTCTGGGGGTTTTGATAGAGTTCTTTTCATTCCTCTTTCTCCAGCACATTTCTCCACCAGTCCTCTTGGCATTTCCACCAAAATCCAAATGTATCTCCTTGTACCTCTCTGCCACCACCCTGCTCCCAGGCCACACCATCTCTTGTTCAGATTCCATCCTCACCCCCCAGCCAAGTTCATTATCCAGTCATTGCACATCAACCATCAAAACCTACATGCGTGGGGCTTCAGCCCACAGCAGATCTTCTCATACTCTTCTCTCAAAATTCCTAGTAGAGGGGGCTGGAGAGATAGCTTAGCGGTTAAGGCATTTGCCTGCAAAGCAGTAGGACACGAGTTCAACCCCCCAGTACCCACATAAAGCCAGATGCACAAGGAGACACATGTGTCTGGAGTTCGTTTGCAGTGGCTAGAAACCCTGGTGTGCCCATTCACTCTGTAATGTAAAGCCGGGCTTGGTGGCACACACCTTTAATCCCAGCACTTGGGAGGCAGAGGTAGGAGGATCACCATGAGTTCAAGGCCACCCTGAGACTACATAGTGAATTCCAGGTCAGCCTGGGCTAGAGTGAGACCCTACCTCGAAAAACCAAAACCAAAAAAAAAAAAAAAAAAAAAGAAAGAAAGAAAAGAAATTCTTAGCTTGGACTTGAATTCAGGACTTGGCACTTCCTGCCCCTGCCATCCTCTCCCCTCCACTACCTTTCTTTTTTTTTTATTTTTTAAAATATTTTATTTATTCATTTTTCAAGCAGAGAGAGAGAGAGAGAGAGAGAGAGAGAATACCAGGGCTACCCCCTTGTGGATCTGGCTTATGTGGGTACTGGGGAATTGAACCAGGGGCCTTAGAAACTGGAGGCAAGTGCCTTAACCCCTGAGCCATCTCTCCAGCCCACCCCTCCACTACCTTTCTCCACTCTGGACTTGGCCTGACAAGCTCCATTCCACCAGGATGCTCTGCACCCCACTCCCCAGGATCCAGTCCAAGTGGGGCTCAGGTACCGAGAGGAAGAGGAGGAACACACTCAAGGAATACTTGTTTCATATCTCACTTCTCATCAGCTCAGGGAGGCTTTTGGTTATTATTTACACCTCATTCACTTATTCAGCTCATGTGTGGGAGGTTGTTTTAGGCACACAGCATAGAGTACTAAATAAAATGGATGGCTGCCTTTATGGTACTTATGTCCCAGTAATAAATAAGCTGACAAAGTAGTAATGATCATGTCATATAAGAAAGTATTAGGACGAAGCCAGGCGTGGTGATGCATGCCTTTTGTTTTGTTTTCCGAGGTAGGGTCTCGCACGCCTTTAATCCCAGCACTTGGGAGGCAGAGGTAGGAGGATCGCCATTGGTTCAAGGCCACCCTGAGACTACATAGTGAATTCTAGGTCATCCTGGGCTAGAGTGAGACCCTACCTCGAAAAACCAAAAAAAAAAAAAAAAAAAAAAAAAAAAAAAAAAAGAAAGTATTACGGGATTGGGGAGATGGCTCAGTTGGTACAGTGCTTGCCTCACAAGCATTAGGACCCAAGTTCGATTCCCAGAAAAATGCTGTGCATGGTGCTACATGCTTGTAGCACTGGGGAGGTAGAGACAGGAGGCTTTCCTGGGGCTCACTAGCCAGCTAGGCTAGGCCAATGAGAGACCCTTTCTCAAAGGAGTGGACAGTGTTCCTAAGGATGACACTCAGGGTTGTCCTCTGGCCTCCATGTCTAAGTCTACCCATATGGACTAGCACCTGTACACAGCTGAACACACACACCCCACATACACCCCACACATGTACATACAGCCCCCCACATGTACATACACCCCACACATGTACATATACCCCCTACACATGTACATACACCCCCACACACGTATATACACCCCCATGTACATACACCTCACACATGTACATACACCCCACACACGTACATACTCCCCACACGTACATACCCCCCCACATACATGTATACTGTCAGTACACAGGCTCACACTTATACCTGCCAAGTTTGAGTCCAATACCCTCCCAATTCTGCCTCCCCCCTTCCTCCTCTTGATCCCTTGCCACCCCCAAACCCGCATCTGCATTCCCACTCTGGACCTACTTACTGGTGAAGGAAGAGGCCGTGGTATTGCCTGTCTCTCCATAGCCTTTTTTCTATATAGGAGAGAAACCCCCAGGGGTGGGGGCTCAGCTCAGGTGTGCCCCTTGCACCCACCTCTCAGCCCCCTAGCACACTTAGTCCCAACCCCCCAGCTTCACCCCTTTGGCCTTCTCACCCCAGTCGACCCCCTTATTCCCTCACATCACATGCATACAGGCCCCAGAAGAAGCCCATATAAAGGTGGAGACATTAGGACCCTCAGGGGCATAGCTTGCTCAAGGTTCTACAGCAGGTCAGAGGTACATAGGACTAGAATTTATCTTGCCTGTCACTTAGAAGAGCCATCCTTGGGGCCAGGGAGCAGAACAGGGGATGGCACTGGAGGATGACTTACCTTCCTTTGGGTGCTTTAGGTCCTGGCATGGGCAAGAAGGGAGGGGCTGTCTTGTTCTCTGCAGTCACCATGGATTGTAGGGACACTGTCTTCTGAGAGCTGTCTTCACATATCTTTGAGCTGGGCTCTGGTAAAGCCACCTATGGAAGGCCTGCCTCACTGGGGGCATCATCCCCACATGACTGTCCCCAGCTATCCAAAGTGCATTGCCTCCCCAAATCTTGTTCTGTGCATCCCTGAGAGACAGAATGGGAGCTTTGGGAAGCAGGAAGAGACCTTCTGAAGAGGGGTGTTTCAAACGACAAGACTCCTCCACAGATTTCTCCAGTAGGGCAGTTTACACTAACAAGTTTCCAGACCTGTTATAATGGGACCATAATCAAGACAGTGTGGTATTTGAATAAGGATAGACAAATGAATGGAACAAAATAGGGGCCTTGGATATAGCTCCATGGTGGAGTGCTTGCCTAGCATGAAACCCTAGGTTTGATCCCAGGGCTGGAAAATAGACAGGGTGGGGGGAGAGAATTGCAAAATTTAAATTTGTTGGAGATAAAGTAGTCTGTAATAAATGCTGCTGGAATAGTTGGTTGGCCATATGTAGGAAGGAAGGAAGGAAGGAAGGAAGGAAGGAAGGAAGGAAGGAAGGAAGGAAGGAAGGAAGGAAGGAAGGAAGGAAGGAAGGAAAAAAGAAAGAGGGCTGGAGAGATAGCTCAATGGTTAAAGGACATGGGGGTATGGGGGTGCCCCTTGGCCTCTTGGGCCTTAGTGACCCCAGATCTGCTTGGGTTTACCTGGCAGCTCTTAGGGAGCTGATCCTCTCTCTCTGGGCTCTGCTGGTCAGTGGCCTTTGCGCCTGGCTGTGGTAGTGCTTTCGGGTCTTCAAGCCTGGTCTGGGTCTGCTCGCAGCCTGCTTGCAGCTCCCTGAGCCTTTCCTTGGCTGCCCTAGATGACTGCTTCTGGCTGGAGGGACAGACAGAAGGACACCTCAGATCTCAGTCAGGCTCTGCTTTCTAATCTGCCACTGCTCCCAGAACCACCTGCCTAGGCAAGGTAATCCCACAGGTACAGACTTAATGCCTGAGAGTAAGACTGGAGGATGGATGTAAACTTTGATGTGGATGTTGACAGGAGGTAGGAGTAGCCCTTTTAGCATTATTATTTTTTTCATAAAGAAAAACAAAGAAACAGAAAAAAATGAGAGAACTGGTACTCAAAGAGGTTGAGAGGCTCAAGTGTAGGTCATAAAGCTGAATTTGTAAGCCTAGGATTTGAACTGATGACTCTCTGAAAATAATCTAAAATATTTCTTTTTTTTCTCTTCTCTCTCTCTGTCTTTCTCTCTCTCTCTTTCTTTCTTCCTTTCTTTCAATAAGATCTCATCCTGTAGGGCTGGAGAGTTGGCTCAGCGTTTAAGGCACTTACCTCCAGTGCCTAAGGCCCCGGGTTCAATTCCCCAGGTCCCACATAAGCCAAACCCACAAGGTGGTGGCCCTGGTGTGCTCTCTCTCTCTCTCTCTCTCTCTCTCTCTCTCTCTCTCTCTCATCTCTCTGCTTAATAAAGAAAATTTTAAAAAAATCTCATCCTGTAGCCCAGGCTGGCTTCAAAGTCATGCTATAGCTCAGCCTAACCTCAAACTAGCAATCCTCTTGCCTTAGCCTCCTCCCCAGTGCTGGTATTATAGGCATGCATCACCATGCCTACCTCATTGTACTGTTCTATTTTTCTATTATTTCCTGAGCATCTACTATGCGTGTGTCAGGTGTAATGTCAGGCATGGGGGATCTAAGGCTGAACAGGAGACATCAATGCCCCTTGAACAAGACAGTGAATAGAACTATTTAGTGCAATGGGGTCTGTAAAAGCAGGGCAGAGGGTACAGCTCAATAGAGCACTTGCCTCAGATGTGCAAGGCCCCAGGTATGATCTTTAGTATAGGGAAAGAGGGATGGAGGAAGAGAGAGAGAGAGAAAGGGAGATGCTATGGTCACCTAGATCTGCCTTAGCCTAGGAGTTCTCCATTCTCTCCTGAACCTCTTCTCTGGGAACCCCCTAGCGTACCCTGATCTTGCTGGGAGCACCTGCTCCTGGGTCTGGAGCTCCCCTGGCCCCTCTTGGGATGCTTCTGTGTGTCTCTGCTCCTTCTCTGATCCTCTTGGAGCTTCAGGCTTCTTCCGACTGCTCATTCCTGAGGCCTGGAACAGACAGGTGCCTGAGGGAGGAAGGGCTGGAGAAAGATGAGCTGAGAAGGGGCCAGAAGGCTGGGAGGTGAGAGAGGGGTGCAGGCCCCTCATCTGCTCTGGCATAAACCCAGAGGATGATAATATGCAAGCCAAGGACTGTCCTGAGGCTGACTTGTGAGAGAGAGCACCAGGGGACTTCAAGTGATGTCCTTCACAGTTCCAAACTCCACAGCCCAGGTGTGCCCAGGGACTGAGTTTTTATTTATTCATTCATTTATCTATTCATTTGGTTTTTCAAGGTAAGGTCTTGCTCTAGCCCAGGCTGACCTGGATATTCACTCTGTAGTCCCAAGTTGGCCTTGAACTTACATTGATCCTCCTACCTTTGCCTCCTGAGTGCTGGAATTATTATTACAGAGAGACTTTATTAGATCAAGAGAAGAAAAGAGGAGAAAATACAGATAGCTCCTGCCATGAGAAGGCGGGGGTTGGTATAGAGCCCCAGTTTTATTTGTGAGGAGAAAGAGAGAGAGAAAGAGAGAGAGAGAGAAAGAAGGAAGGAGGGGCTGAAGAGATGGCTTAGCGGTTAAGGCATTTGCCTGCAATGCAGAAGGACCAGAGTTCGATTCCCCAGTGCCCATATAAAGCCAGATGCACAAGAGGGCACATGTGTCTGGAGTTCATTTGCAGTGGCTGGAGGCCCTAGCGTGCCCATTCTCTCTCTCTCTCTCTCTCTCTCTCTCTCTCTCTCTCTCTCTCTCTCTCTCTTTCTCTCTCTCTCAAATAAATATATAAAATATTTAAAAAAAAAAAAGAAAGAAAGAAGGAAGGAGTATGTTGGGGCCTCTTGCCACTCCAAAGAAACTCCAGAGATGTGTCATTTTGTGGATCTGGCTTTCCATGGGTACTGGGGAATTGAACCCACGATGCCAGGCTTTGAAAGCAAGTACTTTTAACCACTGGGCCATTTCCATAGCCCTATTTATAATTTATTCTTTATTAGTTTTTGTTTGTTTTTCAAGGTAGGGTCTCGCTCTAGCCCAGGCTGACCTGGAATTCACTATGTAGTCTCAGGGTGGCTTCCCACTCACAGCAATCCTCCTACCTCTGCCTCCTGAGTGCTGGGATTAAAGGTCTGTGCCACCACGCCCAGCTTTTGTTTGTTTTTCATTGTCATCCTAGTCTATCTCTTGCCAATTGGATGACCTTAAACCAGTGAGTTTAAACCCAGCTTCTAGTCTCAACAGAGTCAGCGCACATAAAATGGGTCATTGATTGATAGAATTGTTACAGAGGATGATTCTAATGGGAACCCACACTTATGGGTGCTTACTGAAAGGCAGGGCCTCCCAGGACTTACCCTCGAGTAGTCCTTACTATGACAAACATGAGCCAATGAGGGTCAAAGGGGTACCAAGGCATGCCCAAGGTCACACAGCTAATTCAGTGGCAGCACTGGGTTCCCAAGGCTATTCTTGTTGAGAAAATTAGTGGGCAGGTGAAGGAAGTTCAGAGGCTCCTCCAGCTTTCCGCCAAGACGCCTGTTATGGTCTGAGTATGAACTGTCCCCTAGAGAGAGGAAGCTGGCACCGTCCTACAACCTGGAATCCCAGCACCGGGGAGGTGGAAGCAAGAGGCTTGTGAGTTCAAGTTCATCCTCAGCTACGTAGTGAAACAGCCAGCCTAGGCTATGAGATTCTGTCTCAAAAACAA
Source organism: Zapus hudsonius (assembly GCA_004024765.1). NCBI lineage: Eukaryota > Metazoa > Chordata > Mammalia > Rodentia > Dipodidae > Zapus > Zapus hudsonius. Next base: position 37,139 of record PVHP010012391.1, read on the forward strand.
AATATAGCCATGGGCATAGTGGCACACACCTTGAATCCCAAGGCAGAGGTAGGAGGATCTCTGTGAGTTCAAGGTCAACCTGAGACTAAAGTGAGACCCTACTGGAAAAACAAACAAACAGGGGGACTGGGAAGATGGCTCAGTGGTAAAAGATACTTGCTTGCACCAGGTGTGGTGGTTCATGCCTTTAATCCCAGCACTCGGGAGGTAGAGGTAGGATCGCCATGAGTTCAAGGCCACCCTGAGACTACATAGTAAATTCCAGGTCAGCCTGGGCTAGTGGGAGACCCCCACTTCGGAAAAAAAAAACTTGCTTGAGAAGTCAGCTGACCCAGTTTCAAGGCTCTGACCACCTGTATAAAGCCAGATGAGCATTTGCTTATGGTAGCAAGAGACCCTAATGTATAAAAAGTTAAAAATTCAAAAAATAAAAATTGAAGAAAGGGAGGGAGGGAGGGAAAGAAAGGGAAAGGGGCCAGAAGCAGGGAGTGGAGGGTCCCAATGTGAGGTGAAGGTCCTCCTACCTGTCTGACTCCTGCTATGGTAGACTTAGTTTTGGCCTTTTTTTTTGTGGAACCCGGGCCAGGCCTCGATCGGTCACCTGGAGCCGTAGCCTTGTCCTCTGGGCACATCTTGGCGTTTCTGTTTTCTATCATACCAAAGCCAACAAGGGTCCCAGATGAGGGGCATCAGCTGCCAAGTTCTCATAGGAGAAATCCAGTCAAGCTCCCACCAGGCCCACGACCACACTGCTTCAGCAGTGCACCTAGAGCCTGTGAAGAGAGGGCCCCAGCAGGGAAGAAGCAGAGCCAGCCCTGTGCACTAAGAGCACACACAGCTAGCTCCCTAATTCTCACAATGAGCCTCAGGAAGAGGAGACTCTGGGAGGCAAAGGAACCTGCCCAAGAACCAGAGAAGGTGTAAGCCATGGACCATGGTCAATGGCAACTCCAAATCTATGCACTTTCCCCTGACTACAACTTCCAAAAGGGTACTCTGTCCTCCAGATGGCTGTATGGAGTTCAACAGTAAAGTGAATGCTGGCCTAAGCAAAGGGAAACAGGCTCTTTCTTCAGAACATCACAGAGCCTTTAAAATACTAGTGTGGTCTGACATGGTGGTGGGCGCCTTTAATCCCAGCACTCGGGAGGCAGAGGTAGGAGGATCGCCATGAGTTCAAGGCCACCCTGAGACTACAGAGTGAATTCCAGGTTAGCCTGGACTAGAGAAAGACCATACCTCTAAAAACAAAAAAAAAAAAAAAGAAAAAGAAAAAGAAAAAGTTCAAGATAAGCCTTGGCTACACAGAATTTGAGACTTTATCTTAAAAAGAAAAAAATAAAATAGCTGAGTGTGGTAGCACTTGGAAGCTGGGCTAGGAGGATCGCCATGAGGTCAGCCTGAGCTAGAGTGAGATGCTGCCTTAAATAAAACAAAGATAGGGGTTGGGGAAATGGCTCAGCAGTCAAAGAGGCTTGCTTGCAAAGCCTGCCAGTCTGGGTTCATTTCCAATATAGGACACAACACAAAAAGGTGGCATAAGTGTTGGGCATTCTGCTTATAATGGCAAGACTTTGGCTTAGCATTTTCCCTAACCACTACCCACCACCAACACTCAAATAAGAATTTTAAAGAAGAATTTGTCATTTTAAAAATAAATAAAATCGGGCTGGAGAGATGGCTCAGCGGGTAAGGCACTTGCCTTCAGTGCCTAAGGCCCCGGGTTCAACTCCCCAGGAACCACATAGGCCAGACCCACAAGGTGGTGGCCCTGGTGTGCGCTCTCTCTCTCTCTCTCTCTCTCTCTCTCTCTCTCTCTCTCTCTCTCTCTCCTTGAAAATGAATAAATAAAAAAAAAATAAATAAAATCAAACAAAAAATAAATAAACAAGACAAAACTAAAAGTAGGTTCACTTCAAAGAGACCCCATGCATGTCACAGCTGCTGCTGCTGTAGATGAGAACTCCATGTTCTTAGACACAGGAATTGGGGACATCTGTCCATCAGTCTTGGGGTCTCTAAGATTTCTGATGGCAATTTGTACCATATACCCTACCCTGGAATATCCTTTATTAGGCTTTTCTTAGGGTCTCTCCTACCCTCTTCCCTGGTGACCTCACTTTTGGCTGCACCCGCCATGCCCACACAATCATTCTGCCCTAATTCCAGTAGAATCTAATCCTAACCTTCCAGACCCAGCACTGTGTCCACCGTCCACTTCTCTGCCTCTCCAATGCCCACACCCCATCCCTCGACCTGCTGTTTCTTCCCTAAGCTTTCAGACACTATGTTTCTCTCAGGCAACACCAGCACCATAGGTGAGGCTGCTTCATGGATGTTTTTCACCATCCACTAATTCCCAGGGGTCAGTCCCACCCGTTCCCCCAAGGAGAGTCTGTGACCTGGAAGGATTTCGATGGCCTTTCCCCCTCTCAGCCACAGCAGGACAGCCAATGTTCATGAAGGGGACTCCTCTTCTCTGGGAAGTTGGTGTGTAGTATTCTCTGCACAGCCCTGGTGAGGTATGGGTTTAACCTTCCCTGTTTTATAGACAACAAAACCAAGGCTCAGAGTTGCCCAATGTCTTGTCCAGCACCACATGGCTAGTCTGCAGGAAACAGGTTCAAACTCAGACCTATCTGACTCACTGATAGCCCCTCTGAACAGTGCCTTTTGCCTTTTGAAGATTGGGCACTCCTTCACTTACACCAGCCGAATCTCTTCGAGTATCTTCCATGATGCCAGGCCTTGGGGATACCTCGGACGTCATGACGGTTCTCACAGCCCACCAGAGACTCAGAGGAAGTGCCTTGATAGTTTCTGCAGACCCAGACCCAACCCCAATTTCTTCTGCTTCCCTTCCAAAACACCCCTGTTATCCCAACTTGCCTCCCTACAATGGGAGTCACACCTCAGCCCCCAGATACAGCCCACCTGGATTGCAGTGCCAGGCTCCCTAGGATCTGGGCTGTCACTTGGCACAAGAAGTCAGGGTCATGTCTTGGTTGATCTCTCTTTCTTTGTAGTTCCTCTTTTGCCCCACCTCTTTCCCGTTAGGGTCCCCTAACCACCCCCCTGCCCCAGAGCTGCCCTGCCCCAGAGGTGGCTGACCCTTCCTTCAGTGGGCCCTCAACCTCCCATTGTCCACTGTTTCCCTTTCAACCCAAGAATTTTCAGGTCCCAGTATTCCACAATCTGCAGTTTTAAGGGGGGGGGGGGAACAGGATCTCTATCTGTGAGTAAGAATTCAGACAAGAAGCGGAAAGCCCCAGTCTGAACCAAGGGCCATGGGCTCCATGGACAGAACTGGGTATGGGTAGCAAAGACAGATTACTTCCTCCTTCAAAGCACTTGGTCCCCTTTTTTTTGTTAGTAGTCTTATTGAAATGTAACTCACACACCATATAATCTGCCCACTGAAAGCTGTATTAGTCCGGGTTCTCTAGAGGAACAGAAATGATAGAATGCATATGTATTATAAAGGAGGATTAACTCACAGGATATGACCTGGGAAGTCCAACAATGGCTGTCTACAGACTGGAGAGACTGAAAACACAGTAGCTGCTCAGTCCACGAGGCTGAAGGCCTGGACGAGTCCTGGAGAGCTCCTCAGTCCACGTGGGGAGGCTGATGAAGCTGGGTTCTGATGTCTGTGAAGGATCGGGTCAACAGGGTAGATGTGCGCACCCATGAGTGACAAAAGACACTGTTTCTCTTGGAGTTTCTCTCTACAGACCACCACTGTGTGTGTGGGGGGGGAGCTGCCTGCTCTGGAGGAAGATCTTCCTCCATCAATCCTTCCTGAAAACACCCTCACAGCCCTGCCCAAGAGGTGCATCTCTCTCTTTTTAAAAATATTTTATTTATTCATTTTCAAGCAGAGAGAGAGAGAGAGAGAGAGAGAGAGAGAGAGAGAGAGAGAGCACCAGGACCACCACCTTGTGGGTCTTGCTTATGTGGATTCTGGGGAATTGAACCCAGGTAGGCACTAGAGGCAAGTGCCTTAACCTCTGAGCCATCTCTCCAGCCCATCTCTCTCTCTCTCTTTTTTAAAATAAATATTATTTATTTGTAATGAGAAAGAAGGGGAGAGAAAATGGGTGTGCCAGGAGTGGGAAATTGAACCCATCCCAATCTAGGCCTTCAGGCTTTGTGAGCAAGTGCCTTTAACCACTGGACCATCTCTCTAACCCAAAACAGTCTCTTACTGAACCTGAAAATCACCAATCTAACGAGACGAGCTGGCCAGCAAGCCCCAGGGATCCTCCTATCTCTGCCTCCTCGGCACTGGGATCACAGGTGTATGCCACCTGGGCATTAGAATTCAGGTACTCATGATATGCAGCAAACACTTTGCTAACTGAGCTGTCTATGAGCTGTGTCCATAAGGAGGTTTTTTTTTTTTTTTTTTTTTTTTTGGTCCCTTTCATCTGAAAGCTTCCTGAAGGCTGGGACTGGCTGGGCCCTGTCTCAGTGGCTGCAGCAACCAGCACCTGGCACACAGTCCCCAGTGCCCGTCTATGTTATAGTGGAACTGAAAGTGCTCTGCACTCTAACCTGGGACCTGGCACCTGGGACACAGACAGAGAGAAGACTTCCTCTGTGACCATGAAAAGGAAGGAAAGGTTCCCAACCCTGGTAGCTGTGGGAGATGACCAGAACAGTCATCATGGACTGCCTTCCTGCTGCTCAGCTTCCAGGGCTGAAGTGATAGAACAGTTATCCCTCTCCAAAGTTCAGCTCAGTGAGCTGGGTCTCCCCTGGCTGGGTCTTGTCTAGTCCGTCCTCCCCTGGCCCGTCCTCCCCTGGCCTGACCTCCCCTGGCCTGTCCTCCCCTGGCCCGTCTTCCCCTGGCCCGTCCTCCCCTGGCCCGGTCTCCCCTGGGCTGTCCTCCCCTAGCTTGTCCTCCTCTGGCCTCTCCTCCCCTAGCCCCTCCTCCCCTGGCCCCTCCACCCCTGGCCTTCCCTCCCCTAGCCCAGTCTCCCCTAGCAGGGCCTTGCCTAGCCTGTCCTCCCCTGGGCTGTCCTCCCCTGGGCTGTCCTCCCCTGGCCCCTCCTCCCCTAGCCCGTCATCCCCTAGTCTGGTCTCCCCTATCTGGGCCTTGCCTAGCTAGCTGGAAGTGTCTCTAAAGTACATGGAGGGCTCATGTACTTTACTTCTAGGACACCCCGTTTTTCCCAATGATGTGAAAAATCAGAAGGAGGAAGAGAGAGTATGGTGGGTTATTTTCAACTTTGGAAGTAGCTAATCTCTCTCTCTTTCTCTCTCTCTCTCTCTCTCTCTCTCTCTCTCTCTCTCTCTCTCTCTCTCTCTCTCTCTCATTCATGGAGTGCTCTGTGCTAGCTCCTTTGCTGCTGGAGAAAAAAAAGGAAGGAGAGGCCAGGCGTGGTGTTGCACATCTTTAATCCCAGCACTAAGGAGGCAGATGAAGGTGGATCGTCATGAGTTTGAGGCCACCCTGAGAATATATAGTCAATTCCAGGTCAGTCTGGGCTAGAGCAAGACCCTACTTCATAAAAAGAAAAAAAAGGAAGAGCCGGGTGTGGTGGTGCATGCCTTTAGACCCAGCACTCAGGAGGCAGAGGTAGGAGGACCATCATGAGTTCAAGGCCACCCTGAGACTACACAGTGAATTCCAGGTCAGCCTGGACTAGAGGGAGACCCTACCTCGGAAAAAAAAAAAAAAAGCCAGATGCATAATGTGGTCATGCATCTGGGAGTGTGCAGGCCCTGGAAGGCCTATTCCTGTCTCTCTCTACTTGCAAAAAAAAAAAAAAAAAAAAAAAAAAGCAAGGAGAGCCGGGCATGGTGGCACAGGCCTTAAATTCCAGCACTCTTGGGGCAGATCGCCTTGAGGCCTGCCTGAGACAGCCTGGGCTAGAGCCAGATCCTACCTCGGGAAAACAACAACAAAAAGCAAGAAGAGAGATATGAACTTCACTACCATTGTATGCATTACACACTATTCTTGTGTGTGTGTGTGTGTGTGTGTGTGTGTGTGTGT
>PVHP010012392.1:0-43049 GCA_004024765.1 Zapus hudsonius
GAATAGGCATGCTGGGGTCTCTAGCCACTGCAAACAAATTCCAAATACATGCGCCACTTTGCACATCTGACTTTACGTGAGCTCTGGGGAATTGAACCAGGTCATTAGGCTTTGCATGCAAATGCCTTAACCTGCTGAATCATGTCTCTAGTCCTGTACCAACATTTTTAATGACAGGGAGCTATTAACTTACGGGGCCAGTTGAATTGGTTGATGTGGGCAAATTCGGGGCAAGTGAGTATCCAGGGTTATTCTTTGAGGCGTAGAGTCCCTTGCCAACTATGAGATGATCTGCAGAGTAACGTGGGCATCTTGAAGTCAATGTTTGTCCTTTGGAGCCTGTTCTAGGGTGCAAGGGAGCTTAATTCCAAGCCAGACCATTCTCCGACTTCTCAGCCTGTTGGCATGGGACAGCTGAAGGGAAGTGTGCTGTACCTGACAACATGCTCAGTAACAACCCAGTAACCCCAGATGGACAGTGTTCCCAGTGAATTAGATTATCTATCCCAGCTCCACTATTAGCAAACTCTGTGACCACAGGCAATTTACTTAACTTCTCTCTACCCAGTTTTGTCATCTATAAACTGGTGATAAAAGTAGCATCTCATTGTATTGTTGAGGGCATTAAATGAGTAAGTGCAGTGCTTAGAGTATCACTTGGGACATAGTAAGTATTAAATATATGTTAATTATTATTATTATGTAATCTGTGATTGCATAAGCTCCTTGTGCTAATTGTGTCCCACTCTCGTTTCAAACTGAGCTTGTGGCTAATTGAAACTCCTGGGCCTTTTTCACTGGAGTTGTTATTGAGCTCCTATTTATTCTCTGTGCTGTTATTAGTTTTTAATTGCATGGCTTATTAATGCTCATTGTCTTAATTCTGATCTATTATCCTGGTGCATGGTAGTTATCCAACAATTAAGTCTTCTTTCTAAAGTCAGTTGGTTTTCAGGTTCTCATGACATTTTTAATTTGACTATCCCCACTTTACAGATGACACGACCTATATTGAAGGAGTTCTTTGTGCCAGATTTTAGACAAGGTGTTTTGCATACAACATCTCTGTTAATAATAAGAACAACTTGAAGTGAAGGACCTAATACTTCCATTTGAGGTTATTCAGCTGACCAATTGTTTCCCCTCTATCACATGATTCCCAAGTTTGGGGTCATCCATACACTACAATGTTATGGTTCTACTCAAGCTGCTGAAGGAAACAGCCAAGGCCAGAGACAACTCTCAGGAGAACCTTTTCTGGCATATGTATGATGCTCACAGCAATCCCCAAATCAATACCCTGTGGATCGGCTCAGCCAGTCCCTCACAATGGAATCAGATGCTGCCAATGGGACCTGGGGTCTGGTGTCTCTTAAGTTACAAAGAAAACCTCCTTCCTACACATCTTTAAGTGAAGGCTCTTTTCCTTGTCCCCTTGGCTGCAGTATGGATGCTTCTAGGGTCACATGTCCTGAATCAGTTCCAGAAAATGTTCTTTCTTAAGCGGAGTGTGAGAAGCTTTATGGAGCACCCTGGGAGTCATCAGCATCTGCTTGTATTTACTCTTGCTGTTGATTAAAGCCGACAGTTGAGTACCCTGAGCCCAGACTGTAGGCACAGGACTGCTGACAGAGGAGAAAGAATCGATAGCACAGGCCAGGCTAAGAGAAACCCAGGCTCTTCTTTCCCATTACCAGGACCCTCGACTTGGCAGAAAAGTGTTGGGTCATAGGAAGTAAAGAAAGATTGTCTTTTTTTTACTTTTTCCCTTTCCTTCCCTCTACTTGCATGTCTCGTGTGTGTGTGTGTGTGTGTGTGTGTGTGTGTGTGTGTGTGTGTGTGTGTGTAGTTAAATCTATGTTTTGCATATGAGAGAAAATATGTGGTATTTTGTCTTCTTAAGAATATTTTTTTTTATTTCTTGGAGAGAGAGGGAGAAATAGAGAGAAAAGGAGAGAAAATGAGAGAGAGGAAGAGAAACGGAGTGACAGAGAGAATAAGTATTGGCATAACAGGATATCTCACACTGCTGCAAATGAATTCCAGACACGCGTGCCACTTTGTGCATTTGGCCTTATGTGGGTACTATGGAATCAAACTCGGGTCATCAGGCTTTACAAACAAGTCAGTTTGCAAAGTCTAGAGTCAGTTGGGTTTCAGGTTTTTATGACATTTATAATTTTACTGTCCCCACTTTACAGATGACAACCTATTGAATGACTTCTTTGTGTCGGATCTTTTGGTGCCTTTAACCATTGAGCCATCTCACTAACCCTGCTTTGTCTTTTTATTTCCTGCTGCCCTGTTGTCTCCCTTTCCTTCTCCTTTTTAGATCTCTTCCTTCCCTTCAAGATCCAGGAGGTATGTTGTTTAATGCACACTTCTGCATGATGCCTGCCTCATTCTGGTAGGAGAAAAGCAGCAAGCCCGTGGTGACATGGAGGGCTGAACCAGCGGGTTCTAGGACTGTGCCCAGGGTCTTTGGACAGCAGCATTAACCACACTCTTCCCTAGAGGATGAAGAGGTAGTGGACAACCTGATTAATCTTTGGATTCTCACTGAATGAGAGGGGGATTGTGAGAGGGTGTCCCTGATCCCTGCCCATGGAATGATGTCCCCATGTGCATCGATGATCACTTCAGCTCCTCAGTGTCCATCTCTATGCTCCACAGTAGCAGGTGCAGTGCACTGGTGCATTTGGGCCTGGAATAAGCTTCTGGATTAGGTAGGATTAGGGGAGCAGCCCTGTGCATTGCTGCCCTTCACGTGCTGCTTAGAATCCTGTAAGGATTTCCATTCCACTCAGAGTAAGGTCACTCTCCTCCCTCCAGCCTCTTATCACACATCCCACTGTACCTGCCATGCTGTCCTTTACACAGGCCACTGCTCCCGCCCCCAGCTCTTCACACTTTCTGTTCCTTCTTTCTTGTGGTGGCTAGATTTAGAAATGAAAGTACAGGATAACCAGTTAAAACAGTGAATAAGTCTTAGAATAAGCATGCCCCATGCAATACTTGTTTACCTGAATTTCCAATTAAATCAGACATCCCATACTTGTCCAACAGTCTTGAGCAGTCTTTCAAAGGTCACTCTTCCTCACATGGTTGTCCCCTCACTTCCTTTTGGCCTTGCTGACCTCATCAGAGCCCTGTCTCTTTTTGTCCCATCTACAATAGCAGCTCCATCAACTGATTCCCCATCCTACTTTATCTCCTCCTGATCTCCTACCATGACCAGATGTGATATCATTTATATGCTCATTTATTTGTGGACTTTATGTCTCCTTGACACATAGAGGTTCCAGGAGGGCAATGACTTATGTCTTCCCTGTGATATCCTCAGCCTCTGGACTCACTGTTGGTGCTCATTAAACATCTATGGAGCGAGCAAATGGCTCCCTCACTGTGGCTCACCCTTTATGATGAGTTCAAGGCCAGCCTGGACTACAGTGTGAATTCCAGGGCAGTCTGGGCTAGGGTGAGAGCCTGTCTCAAAAATAATAAATGAGTGAATGAATAAATAAAATAATGTTATTGCTCTTGGAAATTATTGGTTGATTACTGTCATTTTTCTTCTTTCTATCCTCCACACACAAATGTAAGCTCTATGAGGCATTGACTATGAGTGATTTATATGTCACTCTATCCCAGCACTGTCTTCCATGCCTGGCCCATGTAATATGAAATTGATAAATCTATGTAGGTTGAATGCATGAGGGAGTGATTTCGGGGGTTTGCGATAACTTCAGCTTTACAGGAGCATTGAAACTGCAGCGAGGGAGGTGACAGAGCAGAAGAGGATCTAACCAGCCCAGGAACTAGTTTGGAGAGAGATGGACAGCCACAAGCTGGCCTGCACCTTGCCCACGGTGCCCAAGTGTGCTTTGCTAGCAGATCTGACTGAGGGTCAGCAGAGAGCTTCTTAGCTCTTTATGTCCCTCCATGGGAAGCCATCTCCTTCCTTTTGGAACATGTCCCTTTAAGCCAGGACAGTGAGCATGTGTCCTCCATGATACTGACCAGGCCCAAAGGAATAGCGAGACCCACAGTGGCTGTGGGGCTACGGTGGAGTGACAGGAGGACATGAGCACCTTCCCAGGCTGTCCCATAAGAAAACAAGCTCTCATGTCTTTATTTGCTGGCCTTATGGAGTTTGTTACTGAAGTTAGGCTTCTACTAATTAATGCATGGCTGTATCCACTCTGTGTAATACATAGAAAATGCTCAGTAAATTTTTTTGAGTTCCCTGGTGAGGAAGATCTTTTTATTCCTGCAAATGGAACAGAATTATATTCAATAACTAAGGGACACCAGCTGCTTTCCCTTATCTGTCCAGATAATGTGCCTGTCCTTCCGAATTCAAGGCCATCAAACTCACCGTGCATGAAGCTCCCTCTCCCTGGTTCTCAGTGGTCAAACTTATAAAGTGCTGGCCTCCAAGCCACAAACAAAGAACATTAACTACAGTGCTCTTCATGTGGTTTTGCCTGTGAGATACCCTGGGGGTCTGTGCCATAGCATAATAGGCTGTACTCACATCAGATCCAGGGACTGCCCTGATGAAGTTCATCTTAGTAGGTTAGAGCCAGATATTTTTGGCACAACTGTTTTCACCATCTTTTTTTGTTTGACTGATGTCCACTCAGACTGGTTTCCTGGCTTCTTGGTATTAAATGAACTTTGGAATTTCTGGAGCTTGAAGCTTAGTCTCACACTCTTAATTCACTTTCTGTTAATGGATTGGTTTTTTTAAAAGGAGAATTACTAATTTTTTTATGCAGCATCTCCATGTACTCTAAAAATGGCCCTTGATCTAAACTTGATTGCTGCTATTATACTTTGGCATGACTAATATTCCTCTTGTTTGGATGCAACCAAGACACATTGGATTTTTTTTAAGTGTATTTACTCGGAAGTTAAGACAACAAACTTCAAAACAGATTCCTGAACAATCTTGGAAGACATTGATTTCCTGGTGGGCAGAACTTATAGTCTCCAGTCCAGAGATAAATTAATCAGTATTTATTGGGCTGTTGTGAGACTCTGAACCATGATGAAGACAGTGAAGACCTTGACCTCACAGAGATCCGACTGTATCTAAAAACCAAACAGAAAAAAGTTGTACAGTATATTGTAATAAATACATTTATGGAAGCACATAGTGGGAATTTTTTGAACACACTTAAGATGGTTCTAGATTCATCTCTTAGCACTGTATGAGGAGTCCTGCTTCAATATTTTAGTTTGAGGGAACCACACCCTCATTTCCTCCTTTGCCAATCACTATAGGGTAAAGATTGAAGAAGGAATTATGTTTTTTAGTACCCATAGCAGCTCTGCACTGATTTTCAAGATTGTCCTATGTTATATGTATTATTCTTAAGAAATATTTATTACTCTGTAAATACACAATTTAATGTATAGTTCATATAAATAAAATTTTATTCTATTTATAAGAATTTTCATGTAAACAAATATAGAAGTCAGAAAAAGTCCCTTTAATGGGTTACATCCTACCACTTTTTTGAGGTAGGGTCTCACTGGGTGACCCAAGTTGGCTTTGAACTCCCATTCCCCCCCCAATTCTTTCCATTCCATTTTACAGTCTCTCTGTTCACTGACAGATTTTCTTAATGTTCTGGTTTAACATGGTTAGGAACCACATATGAAGGAAAATATGTGGTGTTTGGCTCTCTGCTCTTGTGTGTGGTCACTAAGAATGACCTACTCCAAGTCTGTCCATTTTTCTTTAAATTTCATTATGTCATTTTTCCTTTCAGCTGTGTAGAATTCCATAGTGTATATGTACCACAACTCTGATATCCATTTGTCCAGTGATGGGCATTTGGGTTGGTTCCAATTCTTTGCTATTATGAATTGAGCTGCTATAAACATGATTGAGCAAATGTCTCTGTGCTTCGGCAAGGAAACTTGAGGGTAGATGCCCAGTAGAGGGATAACTGGGTCCACTGGCTCTATATCCATCCTGTTCAGAAGCATCCACACTGCTTTCCATAGTGGTTGTACAAGTTTGTATTCCCACCAGCAGTGAATGAGGGTCCCCTTTTTCCCACATTCTCACCAGCATCTATTTTTGGTAGATTTATATATATATGTATATATATATTTATTGTCCATAATGAATTACATTATTTAGTGGGCAAACAATGAGGTGTTATTTTGGTAGATTTTTTAATGATTGCCATTCTGCCTGGAGTAAGATGTAATCTCATTGTTGTTTTGATTTGCATTTCTCTGATGATTAATGACATTGAACATTTTCTCAAATGGGAGTTGGCCATTTGTGTTTCTTCCTCCGTGAATTCCTTATTGAGTTCAGTTCCCCATTTTGTGATAGGGCTGTTTGATAATTTTTTATTTAATTTTTTTGCGTTCTTTATATGTTCTAGATATTAGACCTTTATCTGGCTGGCAAAGATTAACTCCCAGTTTGATGGTGGTCTATTGGCTTTGAGTATGGTATGCTTGTCTGTATAGAAGCTTTTTAGCTTGATGAGATCCCATTGGTTAAGTGATTGTTGCACTTTCTGGGCTATTGGAGGTTTGTTCAGGAAGTTTTTCCCTATTCCTATCTCATAGAGAGTTCCCCCAATTTTTTTCTTCCAGGGTTTTTATAGTTTCAGGTCTTATGTTGAGGTCTTTGATCCATTTGGAGTTGATTTTTGTGCATGGTGAGAGGAGAGGGTCTAGTTTCATTTTCTTACAAGTATTTATCCAATTTGTCCAGCACCATTTGTTAAAGATGCCATCTTTCACCAGTTACCATTGTTGGCATCTTTGTTGAAAAGGAAGTAATTATAGTTGCTCGAGCTTAGGGCAGGGTCTTCAATTGTTCTTGTTTTTTTTTGGAGCGGCACCAGATTTTTATGGTTTACAGTGTTCCCTGCTGGTGGCTATTCTCTGGCAGAGGAAGGCAGGAGCCCAGATCTACTCTAGAAGGGACGCCTCCCTGCTGGTCGCCTTTTAGAGAGATCAGAGAAACTCACTAAAAACAATACCAGTGGTCTTCACTGTCTCAATCCAATTTTGGGATGAAAGAAAGAATAGAGCAGGTTGGTAGAGAGAGAGAGAGAGAGAGATGAAAGAATTCTGAGCACTGGGCAGGTGAAGGTGGGGTGGACACTTCAGAGAGCCGTTGCTGCTCCCGTCTCCTCTGTGGAAGCCACAGGTGGGCTGTGACATTCGTGGAACACTCTCTTCTGCTCTGGACTCCATTTCTGTCTACACCTGGTTCTGATTCTCATTTTGCCTGTGGTGATTTTTTGGAAGGATGATTGTGATAAGGTAGAAGAGCTATTGCTGACTTGGCTGACTTGGGATGGGGAAGGTAGGAGCTCTTCAGAATTAGGGGAGTTTCTTCATCCCCTAGGCTGGGGTGCTTGCCCTGGGGTCTTCTGGGAAGGAGCAGAATCCCAGAGTACACATCCAGCTCCATGGGTTTTAGAGAGCAAGACCTGGGGTGAGTTCTAACCCTGCTGGGATAAGCTAAATGACTTAACATCCCTACCATTACAGAACGAGGAGTAGAAGTGATCATGTGTAAAGAGTCTCTAGGTCGCAGCATTGCACAAGCCAGGGCTAATTCTACCATAAGCAACAGTCTTCTGGCCCATGAGGAATACTTCAGACTTGCAGTATAATGCCTTGGGACTCTTCCAGACCTTAACATTCTTCATTGTCTCTCATTTTCCCAGGGGCCTAGAAGAACCAGGGAGCAGGCAGGGACTTCTACAGCCTTTTGGGATTACCTCTATCTCCAGTTGAGGACTCACTGAACCTCTCCTTTCTTGTTCATGTCTAGGCAAATGTTCTTTGGTCTGCCATGCCTCCCCCAACCCCGCCTCGACTGTCTGGCTATTCCTGACTTGCAGCCCTGGACTAACATGACCTGCTCTCTTTACTTTCTCTGACTCTCCAAGAAAATCACTTTCCTACTCATGTGTGTTTCTGCATCACTTTGCAGAGACCTCTGTTGTTCAATCAAGCCAAGTCACAGCTGTTTCTTATACTTCTTTCTCATTAGACTGTGAACTCTTCAACAGGATCATGCTTTCTTACCCAGATGTAGATGTGCTTAAACATCTTTATTTTCATGGCTGAGCGATTGGGGAAGGCTTGATCCCACTTTCACACTACAGAAATTAGGGTTGACTGGGAGCAGTGTGTAATTAACACTTACCTCTGTTTTCAAATGCTTGGAAGTAAGGAGGAAAGGAGCAGAGCCCAGCCGTGCTAAAGATCCATAACTTCCTCAGCAGTGTGTGTGTGTGTGTGTGTGTGTGTGTGTGTGTGTGTGTGTGTGTGTGTATTCACTGGAGAAAGAAATTCTTCAAGAAATGAAAAAAAATAGAGGAAGACTTGAATTCAAATCCATTTATGACGGTGGCATCTTGGGCATGGCAATGATTGTCAGCTTTAGTTTCCTGTTTGGGTCAAAAATACTTGTCTCATGGTCTTATAGCAAAGATAGTACGGTGCTACCTGTTTACAGTTCTGGCTCTTTTCTTTCTGAGCACCAGCCTCCCTTGGAGCTAGGTGGGCGTGTGAGCAAGTGTTGCCAATGAATGTGGGTGGAAGTGATGTTCCCATTTCCAGGTCTGACATATAGTAACCTCCCCTAGGGTCCTCCATACTATCTCTTTCGCTATGTGGGCACTGGTAGGTAAGGACTTGGGGGCTCTTTGGAATGGCAATGACCTGTGAAAAGAGCTTCGGGTCCCTATATCTATGAGAGACACTTTACTTTCTGCTAGTTTCCTCTTCATTGGCATTGAACTGTGCTGCGAACAAGAAACGCTTTCATTCTGTTAAGCCACTGAATTTTTGGGGTCATTCTTTTTAGCATTTAGCCTACTTTGACAGAGTTTAAATGGATAAAAGTTCTTCAGAAACTTCAAAGTGCTATACTAATGCGACTGGTTATTATTATTATGGCTTTTATTCTAGAAAACCTTTTGAGGGCACAGCTGGGAACTTTTTTTCCCCCAGGCTTTATATAGTCCCTGAATTTTCTCAAATATGGAGAGGGCCAGGGACAACCCTTGGACCATATGCAGTCGTCCAAGTCTGCATATATAACCCAATTGGGGGCTGAGTAAAGGAAGTGAAATTGAATCAGTTGTCAACAGGCCCTGGGAGACTGTTGATCTCTGTTTCTTTCACACATGGCTGCTTCCAGTGTTTGATCCCACTCGACTCTTAACCGTGTTCTTCTGACTTGGCTCAGCAGAGGCCTCACAGCAGTCCCAGAAAACCCTGATGATGTTGACTTGTCTGGGATCTGGGCAGGGAATGGACTATCATATGGATAGATGTAAACACTAATTTCTTGGGTAGCTCCTCCAAGGAAGCCACTCCACTAGAACTATGTACCTCACTCAAGAGAAAGCAGAGGGAAGAAAAAGGGTTACCTTATTGATCACATCATAGGCCGGATACCTTGTCTCCTTTAACTCTTATGATCCTTAACAATAATTCTGAGGCAGCAGTTATTTCTACTCCTATAGGTAAAGCTCAGGGAGGTAGAGTCACTTGTGAAGATTCATGGTTTCTCTGACTAGGTCCTTGACACTATACTTTGCTGTCTTGTTCTTGGGGCAGAAGAACAGCCCCTCTCCCAGGCCAGGCTGAGAAAAGAAACTCCCTGGCTCAGTTCTGGCATTCTCCGTAGCTTTGACTTCTTTCGTTGGTATGTCTGTCTGGAGAGATGCTTGCTCCTCTTGAGTTTGGGAGAAACTCCTTTGTGTGGTTGCACAACACGTAGAAGTCACAAAAAGGAAGGTAGGGAAAAGGCACGGTAAATACTGGGGAGAAATGTCAAAACAAAGGGGCCATTACAGTGACAGCAACACCAATGGAGCCTTTCAGAGGCATCAGGAGGCCAATAGGAGACAGAGGGAAGCAGAGCCCAGCGCAGCCTGGAAAGGAGACGTTTTCTCTCTTCTTTGACTGTTGGCATCTGGAGCTAAAGTGCCCAAAGGCTCAAGATGCTTATGGACAAGTTACAGGGCTCTGGTTTCAGGAACATTCCTTCCTGTTCACGAATTCTTTTCCTTAGTCACATAGCCCTTGTTCCTTGCCAACATCCAACAACCCTTCCTCCGAATACGGACTCACCGCTCTCTGAACCCATGTCTGCAGAATCACAGTCTCCAAGACCCTGCTTGATCCCTTTATACCTTGCAGTTTCTGAGTTCGAGTTGATTAGCGAGATAGGCAAAGTAGGAGTGAGGAGTGAGGGGGAGAGGAAGAAAAGGGTTGGGAAGAGGCAGTGGCTGAGAAGAAAAACATGGAAAGAAAGGAAAAGGGAGGGAGGAGGGAGGAAGACACTCCTTCCCAGGAGGTTCCATCTGGAGCTGGGTGTTTTCACTCTGTGTGGGGGGCGAGGTGGCCAAATGCCCCTGGGGTGTCCTGGTGTCCTTCACCAACTGGGAATCTTTGAAGGAGTGATGCCTTGCTGGCACCTCACTGGTTTCCAGTTCATCCTAGCCTAGAAACTGAGAAGGGGGGGAACTGGAGAGATAGTTCAGGGCTTAAAGGTGCTTGCTTGCAGAGCCCGAGTGAGGTTCTCCAGCCACAGCCAGATACACAAAGCCGTGCCTGCTTCTGGAGTTCATTTGTGGCTGCAGGAGGCCCTTGTGTGCCCATACTCACTCTTTCTCTGTCTGCCTCTTTGTTTCTCTCAAATAAATAAATAAAACTATTTTAAAAATAAGAAAAGAAACTGAGAACAGTTCTAGTCATTTCTAATTGAATCATGGATCTGCTCTGGGTCTTCCTGGGGCCACATCAATGACCCCTTCAGCATTCTCAGCTTTGGCTGGGTGCAGGTTGTGTCTTTAAGAGATGTCATTTTTTTCTGGTATGCACATCCCTTGACTGGGAGGTCGCAGTGGATGCCAACACATGGGTTTCTGGCACCCCTTCAGGCGATCCAGCCAGCTCCCCGAGGGATGCCTGGAACAACAGTGTCATTCCAGCAATGTTTGTGTCTAACCCAAAGCCTGCCACTACACCAGGACCACTGCTCTGCCCCTGAAGGAGAGGAGAAACACACCCGAAAGCAAATTGCTTTTCCAGTCACAGGTTGGTGGCTCTGGGAGACTCTGGACAGGGTCTGAGAACAGCTGGAGGATGGCTCCACTTGGATTCAACCGTGGCCAGCTTTCCCAGGACCTCTCTGTGGGCCACACTGATTCAGGTTAGTGGACTGCAGAGAAGATGCACTCTGCATATTTTTCTAAGACTTGGAATGAATATCCAGAGACATGGCCCCCCTCAGTAACAACATACTAGGGCCAGGAGAACCGGGCTGACTACTAGGCTATTCATGGTCCCCTGCCCAAAGGACTGATCCAGACGGCCCACAGAGGAGGATATCCAGCTGATTGGGGATGGGGAGGCATTGGGAAACTGGGGATAACAACTCATTATTTGCCCACTAAATAATGTAACTCATTATGGACTGCAGCACGCTCCCCACTCGGCGAGGAAGAACAACACCACTCGAAGATCATTGAAGGGGGGTAAAAAAGCGAGGGGGCCCCCAGCGAGCTCCAAGAAGCAGCTGCTTATATAGGGAAAAGGGACACAGATCGTCCCATGATTGGCTGGCTCCTGCTTGCCACCTCCAGACGCCACGGGATTGGCTAGGATAGCTTGTAGTAAAGTAGCCTTCCATTGACCTTTTGACCTTTTAGTAAAGTAGTCTTCCCAAGCATTGCCTAGCTGCGAGGTAGTGGGCGCCACCTAATAGCGATCCCAGCTCCCTGCAATGGACAATAAAAAAAAAATGAAAGAAGGAAGAATGAGAGGCACTGGGCCTGGAGGAAAACACCCCGGACACCTGAAGCTGTACCCCCATGCATGCTGCTATTAGAGGGTGAAACAGTTTCAGGCAGCCTCATCCAACCTGCAGAGAATTCCCTTGTGGAAAGTCAGCATTCTGCTTGGTGTTTTAAAGCTAATCTCTTAGGACCACTCGTTTATTTTACTTTCAAAATAACTTTTCTTTTAAGAGAAGGAATGCCTTTCGCCATGCTCCTAATTTTAGGATGATCTGTTGAGTCTCACTGGCTGCATTATAACAAGACCAATGAGGTCATAGGCAGTGGATTAATTATAGCAAGGAGGGTGAGAAAAACCCAGCCTCCTTTGATAAACACAGCTTAGCTACTTTAAGTGAACAATTTTCCACTGAAAACATTTTCACACATGTTATCTCCTGCAGCCAACTTCAATGGTCTCTTGGTTACAAGCTGGCACTAACTCTTAAACCATTCAATGCGATAGGATAGTTCTTTGAATTTATTCCATAAACAGAGTTAGATGAAAACTCAACTGTGTGAGGACAAGATACAGACAAAGTATGGATTTAACCTCAATTTTGTATATGATATGTAAATATTTTCTAACCTTTTTCATCCGTCAAAGCCAAGTCCCATGATAACCTAAGGGTTGCCTCTTCAAAGAATTTGTGTCAATATTTTCTTTAATGTTTTTTTCATTAGGTGCCATTTAATCAAGGCTGAATAAAAGAATCTGGGATACACACTGACATATAGTATATAGGAATATACATGTGGAAAATTAATGAATGTAGGCATAGAATCAACTGCTCTCACACTAGATATGAGGCCTCATTCAGTGGGAGGGAATTCATGCATGGTGCCAAGTCAAAAGCCTATGGCTTGTACGGTCATAGACGCCAGAGAGAAGCTTGGGTGATTTTGGCTAAACAGAGACATTATGCCCATCAAAAAGCCTTCTAGATGTATGTGTTTATTCTTTTTGATTAATGCTGATCTCACTTTTTGTTAGAGAACAGTCTTTTTACAGAAGGTGGCAAACACCAGGGAGACCCAAGACTCATAAAAAAAAGAGAAAGCTCAGCGCTTAGCATTGGACAAGACATCTCTACCGCATGTGCCAGAGCTCAGAGAAGATTGCATAGGTAGTAGTGGAATGAATATGAGTGATTTCTAGTCAGAGAACCGTCTCTATGAAGATGGTGGCAGACACTGAGGAGACTCAAAACTCATGAAAGAAGAAAATAAGAGGCTGTTAAGAGCTCAACACTAAAAGGTTCAGAGAACACTGCAGAAGAGGAGATGGAAAGAATTTAAGAGCCACACAGTATAGGTGTGCTTTGGGGCACCCTTGTCCCAATGTGATCCTTTAACAGTTATGGATATCCAGACAAGACCAGCACAGCTCTGAGTCCATCAGCTTTGACAAGGAGGACAGAGGAGGATAAAAGGAATGAGGCAATGAAACAGAGGAAGGACTGCCTTGAAAGAGGAGGGTCCTCAGGGGATGGGGGACTGGGGAGAGGGTGACGTGAGATTTGAGGCTTAGGGGGAACCCTAGACTTAGGAACCTCACGTTTGGATGTGTTCTAATCTTTCATGAAGAATAATAAAGATGTACTCAAGAAGAACAAATTATGAATTAATGAGTTTATTTGTGGAGAAATCACAAATTGTGGAGTTTTTTTTAAAAGGGCAATTGGGATCTGGGAAGGAAGGCCAGAATGTGTTCTCACATAGAAAACATATTGAAGAAAGATGGAAATTTAGGGAAAAACTGGAGTAAAGCCATGAGCACATGGAAAGCTAAAAGAAACTGAGGCTTTTAAAGGGAGATGAGAGCTGAGCCACAAACATGTGGCATCTATGAAGACTGAGGCTTCCAAGGAAGGATTAGAGTGGGGCTGAAACACGTGGAAGGTGGAATCTTGGAGTGAGTATAGGGAGACTTAGAAGAGATATATGGCATTTGCCCCATGTTTTCCCATGGAGTGAAGCTAAGAGACCATAGGAAGGTTGTATATGTAGCTAAGTGAAAAACTGTGAAGCAGAGATAAGCAAAGAATCTAGGATTAAGAGACAGGACTAGCTATGTTTTCTATCCCCACCCAACTTGGCTGCTGGATGGGGATATGTTGTAGTCAGGCACACACTGCTGGGATGAATCTCCAAATCAGGCACAATTTGGGGGAGGAAAGTATTTATTGAAGTAACAGACCCAGGGGAAGTTAAGGGAAAAGGCTGGCCCCCTTTCACAGAAGCAAGCACCACCAGCACCTCCAGCAAGCACACTGTAACACTGTAATTCACAAAGTGCAGAACTGCCAGACCTGGGGTTCTGGCTGCTGTTTTGCATATGTATCCCTAGAATTTTACATCCAATTTAGAAAGGGTGTCATGACCCCAGGAGGCCAGGCCAAAGTGACACTTCTTCCAGCCAGAAGCCTGTAGACAGTTAACAATTTAATGAACACAATTATAATAATTTCTATTGGGGGACATTTATTCAAAACTACCACAGGATAGGAATCAGAACTCATGTGGGGTCTAGGTCACACAGGATAGTAGCTGATCACATGAGGGTCCCTGGGAGGGAAGAAAGAAGCAAGATAGCCAAGGGGGCCAGGGGCTGCCACATTTATAGTGTCAGCTTCAGGTAGTAAGGGGAAATATGATTAGTTGGTAAATTTGGAGGGTGGACCCCAAGAGTCAGTTCACACCCACGTTGACTGGGCTGGGGTTGTAGCTGATAGACTGTGGACAGCAGGGGACACGTAGATCAGTTTTGGTTAAACATGAGTTCCAATTCTGCCAGGAGTCTTTATTCTTGTGCCAGATCAAGATGGCATGTGGAGTGGCATCTCTTAGTTCCCTCTGGGCCTCAGTCCCTGACTGAAGCTGCCTAAAAGAAGCTAGCTTTCTCCTATCCTCTCTCAAGAGGACAAAAGAAAATAATGGGAAAAGAACACAAATTATAGTATGTGTCAGCCACACACCTCTGGGATCAATCTCCAAACTAGGCATGGCTTTGGGAGGAATGTATTTCTTGAAGTAACAGATCCAGGGTAAGTTCGAGAATGGTAAAAGAGGCTGGCCTACCTTTCACAGATCCAAGCAGAGAGAGAAACCCATCATCAGCATCTCAAGCACACTCCCACTCCAAACAGCAGGAACTCCAGGCTTGAGCTCAGACTGCTCTTATATATCTGGAATTCCAGACCCACCCCAGAAATACCTTAGAGCTGGATCCTGGGATCTGGCCAAGGTGACATACCTTCCAGCTAGGCAGCTGGATAAAAACTTTAATAAACTCTTGAATCTATTGGGGAGCACCCATTCAAACTGCCACAGTATGTTTATATCTTCTAGTTCTCAATAAATTTTTTTTGATGTTTTTAAAAAATTTAAAAAGGAATTTCCTAGAGGATTAGTAAAGGACACCTCTGGGTGTGTCTGTGAGGGTCTCTCCAGAGAAAATTAGATTCTTAGGGATCTGACATATATGAAATCCCTTGATGGATTCATATGTGAGGCATCACTGGGAAATGAGAGCTAAGAGTTGTGGTTAGCTCTACTTTTTTCAACTAGCTGGAGGAAGCTGGTCACTGGTAGCATGTTCCTGGGCGCTGTATCTTGTCCTGGTGGCTTCCTGTATACCCTTTTTCCTCTGCTTCTTTTCTGCCAAGAGGTGAAGAATTGCCCTGTCACATGCTCTATCTGCCAGGGTATTTTGCTCAAGAGCCTGGGGACAAGCAACCTTTGACTGGATCCTATGAAACCATGAGTTGAAATCTTTCTACTCAAAAGTTGTTTATATTAGACATTTGGCAAAAGTGATGAAAGACTAATGGATACAGGGAGCATGTAGCAATATTTTAAGATGTGTATCCTATACAGATTGTCACAACCATTTAATTCTGCCATTGTAGTGTGAAAGCAGACACAGATAGTCGGTATACAAATGAGTATGATTGTGTTCCAATAAAATTTTATTTATAAAAAAAACTACAAAAAACAAAACAGGGAGTGGGTTAGCTTTGGCTCATGGGCCATAGTTTACACTGAACTATAAAGTTCATAAAGCAAGGAATATGACCGTTTTTGTCTTGAGAAGCAGTAAACAGCGTAAAGAAATTGAGGCAGAGGATATACCGCACTCAAACACACTCATACAAGGATTACTTTATTCAGCAAGGAGAGGAGAGAGGACTGACTTCTATTGGGTCGGAAGTCATGTCAGTGGAAAAGTTCTCTGCAGGTTCTTTTAAAGAATATAAGTAAAGTTTTCCTGGGTCTGGGCCTCCTTGGGGGCTGTCTATCAAGAGACAATAGGTGACCATATAAATGTGGATTGGGCTGGCTGCAGAGCTCTTTTCAAAAGGGGCTTATCAGAGATAGGATCCTTCAGATATGTAAAACATTCTCCTAGGTGCTTTTGAGGTGTTATCCTGGGTAAGATCCTGTGTGAAAACATTTTCTCAGGCTCAGATAGAGCTGTGTCTTTCCTTCACACAGTAGTGATTATAAAGAAATTTGAAGTTTATTCTTTCCCTTTGAAAATTTAATCATTTTAGTCTAAACTGATAATTGACATAATGGGAAAATGGCACATTTATTAATATGTATGTATCAGTTACTTTCTTCCTATTGAGACAAAATACCTGACCAGAGGCATCTTATGGAAGGAAAAGTTTTTTAAATTCAGCTTATAGTTCTAAAGAGTAGAATCTATAGGGCTTGGAGAGATGGTTCAGCAGTTAAAGACACTTGCTTGCAAAGCATTGATGTAAAGCCAGATGCACAATGTGGCACATGTGTCTGGATAACATTTGCAGTGGCAAGAGGTCTTAGTGCATCTATTCTCACTCTCTCTGCCTTTCTCTTTCTCTCTCTGCTTGCAAATATGTGTGTGTGTGTTTTAAAGAGAGTAGAATCTATTATGGCAGGGAAGGCAAAGTAGATTTATACAGGAAGCCTGTACCACATCATCACATTGGCAAGGAGGAAGCAGAGACAGAGAACAGCAAGTGGGGCCAAGCTAAAACAAACAAACAATAAACAACCAAACTTCAAGGCCAGCCCTTAGTGACATACTTCCTCCAGCAAGGGTTCACCTCCTAAAGGCTCTACAGCCTTTCCAAACAGCACCACCAACTGGGGATGAAATATGTAAACACATGAGCCTATGGTTTACATTCAAATCATCACATTGTAGAAACACAGGAGCCATACACTAAGCATGAGACTCAAAACAAGGAGAGACAGTTGAAGCTTATACAGAGCTACACAAAAATGTTGGGCTTGTGGGGCTTGGGGAAGGGAGGTGACCCAGACTGTGGAGGGTCTAAGGGAGGAAGCAAGCAGTAAGGGTAATCTGGTTATGCAGTCAAGTCTCCCAGGTTGCAACCATTGGCGGCCATCTCTGTCTGGACAAGTATCAGACCCTTAGATCTCTTCTTCTTGTGAAGAAGTGTTCCAGGCAGAAAGAAAGATGTTAGGACAGCCTGACTCCATTCACTTGCTGTTTACTTCACTAATGTAGATTTCCTTTAGAGACGTAAATTTCCTTTTCAAAAGGGTAGCCTTTGAGAACCATTCTTGTATGCATAGGTCTGAAATTTCTCTGAATAACCAAGACAAAATGTGCCAAAGAAATAAATTTGAAGTGAAATGTTTTACTGTTCTGCATGGTTAAATGTGTGGTCTTAACCTGTGGAACAAAATCCTGTTTTGTCACTTCCCAGCTGAGTGACTATGAGTATGTTGCTTAATTTATCTGTGTTTAAGTGTCTTCATCTGTAACAGGAGGAGAATAATAGTGTCTATCTGATAGGATTATTGTGACAATTCAGTGACATAAAATTATTAAAACAGCTGGGTGTGGTGGCACATGCCTTTAATGCCCGCATTCAGAAGGCAGAGGTAGAAGGATTGCCCTGAGTTCAAGGCCAGCCTGGGACTACAGAGTGAGGTCCAGGTCTGCCATAGCTAGAGTGAGACACTATCTCAAAAAAAAAACCAAACAAGCAAACAAAAAAAAAAACAAACAAAACCCCACCAAACATTTATTAGGACACATTGAACATTTATGACAATACATAAAATGATATGTTTTTATTAAACTTTTAAATTAAAAATTTTAATTAATTAAAAGCAAGAGGTTATTAATTTGATCTCCAATACTTAGCCTAGCGGCTGGTACTGTGAAGATGCTCAGTACATATGTCATCAGTCTGAAGTCCAGCAGAGCAAAACATTTTGTGTGATGTCTCTGAATAAGGAAGACATACTGTGTCATGAAAGCCACATGGTTGATGTCCAGACTTTCATCTTCTCTGTCTAGGGCCTGACAAAGTTCTTGGTATGACGACTTCAAATTATTTATAGACTCTTCATTCTCTGTAGGACAACTTTTTAGTAGGCTTGCTGCTTTTACTGTCCCCAACTTTGAAAATTACCTTCCTTAAGGAATGTGGGTAGGAAGAATTCCTTTGACTTCTAGTTAGTGTGTGTGTGTGGGGGGGGGGGGTAAGGCAATGTGTGTGCCCCTAACTGTTCCAGTGGCCTCAGCATCAGCCTTTGCCAAGGTCTCATATAGCAGTGACAGACAAGAAGGATAAAGTTGGGTAAGGGGATAAAAGAGGAGAGCAGAAAGGTGCATGGTCCACCAGAGAAGGGACAGAAGGCTCATCCTAAATTGAGGGTTTGCCAGCCTTACTACCTCTTCTGTCTCCTTGATTGCTTGACCTGGGAATCCGGCATGCAAAGATTTCCAATTCAAAAAGATGTTCAGGATGAATTTCACACCCTATTTAGCTCTCTGGGTTCACCAGCTTCACACCTGAGAAGCTGTTGATGATCCTTCTCTGTCTGCTCCACCACACCTCCCTCCCCTCTTCCTCCACCACAGCCAGAGTTGGGCCAGAAGGTGGGGTGGGTGAGCCCTGCTCCTCCTCTACTGGGCTGGTATTTCCTAGGCCTGGAGAGACTAGGGAAGCCTTAGGCAGCTGAGAGATAGGGAGAGAGGAGAGAAGGAAGGAAGCCGAGAACTGGGTTTCCCTGGGTGGTGAGAGTGGTGGAGAGAAGTGAGAAGGGCTTGGGGAGTTTACCCTGATATGAGGGGCTCTGAGGAAGGACTCCTGGAGATAACTCTTTGTTGTGAGAGGACCAGGCCCAACTGTCAATATTTGGCTCTTATGGGTGGAATTGCTCCTTCTATCTCAATGCAGAAGGAATGCCTGACCCAGCAGACATAACAGGACATTCAATCCAGGAAGGGCATGAGGAAAGACCCTTACCTTGTACCCATTTTCCAACTAGCTTCTCTGGGGCTCTCTATGAAGTATTAATAAAGTTTGTGTTCTCTTTTGTGTGGGAGCTAACATGCTTTCTTTCCCTCTCAAAGGTAGGCTTGGAGTTGGTGAAATGCAGAGTGTTTGGTCTGAGTGGCAGTGTTTTCTATAAACCAATTTGTTTTGGTTGGACCCAAAATTTTTCCACCCTTCTGGCTGTCAACCATTTCAATAAACATGTTAGGCTACTGGCCAAATACTCCTGGATAGATTTTTCTTACAAGTCCATCTGCTTGCTGTTCAAGAGCCAATACTCAGGGGCTGAGGGTTAGTGGAATGGAAATCGGCTTTATCCTAGGGCCGGCACCCTCAGAAGATGGGAGGAGCTATAAAAGACCACCTTAGGAAACTAGTTACATAAAAGGACTTTTATAGGGCAGGGAAGGAGGTCCAGTGGGCAGGAAGACTATGTGCTGGGTGGGATCTTTGTCATCTAGGGCCCATGTTGGCTTAAAAATTTTTTTCTAGCCAGAACTTTGCAAATGATGACCTCCTGGGACTAGTTCCGCTAATGCTTTCATAATATTCTTTTTGGTTGAAGGACTGAAACCAGGGCCTTGCTCATGCTAGGCAACTGCTCTGTCACTCCAGTTCCTTAGACAAGAATATTACTTTTCTGCAAGCTCAACCCCATAGCGGTTCACATGCTTCATGTTGGTTAATGTACAGAACTAAAATGAGGAGGAGCCACTGTACATTCTGATATTATCCCAGATGTTCTGTTTTTTAAAAAATTTTATTTATTTATTTATTTGCAAGCAGAGAGAGAGAGAGAGAGAGAGAAAGAGAAAGAGAGAGAAAGAAAATATGGGCACATCAGGTCCTCTTGCCATTGCAAACAAACTCCAGATGCTTGTGCCATTTTGTGCATCTGGCTTTATGTGGATACTGGGAGATCAAACTCAGGCCATTAGGCTTTGTAAGCAAGAGCCTTTAACTGCTGAACCATTTCTCCATCCCTGTTCTGATTTTTTTAAAGCTAAAGAAAGATTATTTAGCAATGAACATCTTAATCATTTACTTGTAGCTTTTCTTTAGAATTTCTAACACCAGGCAAAGGAAGGATAGGGAGGAAAGTCAAAGGCCATTTTGTGAAGGAGTGGCCACTCTTATGCTTCCTGGTAGAGTCCCCTTAAATTTTTGATGGTTGCTGCCTCACTTACCTTACCTAACTATCCTGCTTTGTGAACTACAAAGACTCCATGCAGCAAGCACACCAGATGGCCAGTGAGAGGATCTGATGGGGCTGAGGAGAGTCCTGGGGACACCAGGGAGGGTTGAGGGCACTGCTGCCGTGGGGCAAGGACAGCCACCAGGCAGAGTAGGGGTCGATTATGCATGAAACGGAATGATGAGGGCTGAGTGATCTTCCTAAGTCTGACCACTGGCTCTTCATTATGTCTTTCTGAAACCACACAAAAGAAATATACAGAGTAGAGAAAGGCCTAGAGAGCCTTGAGGATATCGACTGTGAATTTGGGACATTTTCTTGAAAATGGCTTACAGGTAGATGTTTGGTGCCCTTTCATGCTGTCTATTAGCAGTTCAGCTCTTTGTCCTCTAGCAGTATCTCTTAATATGGAGTCACCAAATATTAGATAGGCTTCAGGAAGTCTGTGACTACTCTGAGATGAAATGTACAAGCGTGTCTTATGTGTGCTTGGCGGTTTGATTCAGGTATCCTCCATAAACATATGTGTTATGAATGCTTGATCTCCAGCTGATGGCAATTTTGGAATTAGAACCTTGTTGGAAGTGTGTTTGTGGAGGCGGGCTTGTGGGTGTTTTAGCCAGCTTTTCCCCTTGCCAGTGTTTGGCACACTCTCCTGCGGCTATTGTCTACCTGATATTGGCCAGGAGGTGATGTCCAGCCTCCGCTCATGCCCTCATTTTCCCTGTCATCAGGGAGCTTCCTCTTGAGTCTGTAAGCCAAAATAAACCCTTTCCTTCCTGAACTGCTTTTGGTCAGGTTCTTTGTGCCACCAACGAGAAAGCCAACTACAATAGTTAAATTGGTACTGAGGAGTGGAATTGTTGCTGGTTAAACCCTGATTCTATGGCTTTGGCCTTTTGGTACTGATTTGCAGGAGGAATGTGGAAGGATTTGAAGCCTAAGAGATGCCTTGCAGTGTTGTGAGTACAGCTTGATGGATTCTTCTGATAAGAATTTAAAAGACCTAGATGCAATAAGAACTGTGAACTGTGAAGTTTGGCTTATGAGGGTGGGAAAGAACTTTGTTGGGACTGTGCCAGAAGCAGTTTGTGTGAGAGGCTTGCTGCATTCTGCCTGCCTGTGTCCTGAGAACTTGTGCAGGGTTGCTTTGCATAGAAATGGACTGGTGTGGGGCTGGTGAGATGGCTTAGCAGTTAAGGCACTTGCCTCCAGTGCCTAAGGCCCCTGGTTCAATTCCCCAGGACCCACATAACACACACACTCTCTCTCTCTGCTTGGAATGAATAAATAAAATATTAAAAAAAAGAAATGGACTGGTATGAGCAGGTGGAGATGGCACAGAAAGAAAGGAAATCTCTGGGTCAAAACTGCTGCCCATTCATGCTGCAATTGTTTGAGAGATTACAACCATTGAGATTGGGCCAGGTAATCAGTATTGGGACAGCAGAAAGAATGTGGACTCTTTTAAGTAGGGGTCTGAATGTTGAAGGAGTGTCCTGCTTTTCAAAGTTGGATTTATTTCTCCCCTGGATTAACAAGTTGGTAGTCACCTGGTACTATGGAGTATAACATGCAGGATACAGTGGGTCATTGGATGTGCAACACAATTTTGTTTTTTGGAAATGTCTGTGGGCAATGTGAAGCAGGCTTGTTGAAGGCCCTGTGTGGAAGGGCCCCAATGGAGCCATGAGGATGAACCATGGGTTGCAGCGGAGACCCAGTGAAATGCCAGGACTATGGGATGGTTGCCAAGGAGAGCTTCCAGCACCAGATGAGATTTTCCCAGACTATGAATAGCTGACCTGGAGGGGTGAAATTGAAACTCCAGAGACTTGTCACTGGTTAGAATTATTGAACTTGGAGTTAGAGTTTGATGTTTGCCTTGTTTTAAATCTTGTATTGGTCCAATCTGTCTTTTCTATACTCAATGCCATCTTTTGCGGTGTGAATATTTGTTCTGTGCTGTTATGGGTTTATTTTGTATTACAGCTCAGTTAAAAAACCTTGGACCATGGGGATGTTTGAACATCATTGCAATAGATAAAAACTATTGGGACTTTAAAGTTGGACTGAATGCATTGCGCTTTATATTATGAATGGTTACCAATTTATGGAGGCCAGGGACAAAAGGTGGTTTGATTCAGGTGTCCCTGTATTAGGGTTCTCTAGAGGAAATAGAGTTGATAGAATGGATTGTAGTAAAAGGGAATTTATTGGGGTAGCTTACAACAGTCCAACAATAGCAGTCTGCAGGCCCACAGGTGAAGGAACCAGTAGCTGTTCAGTCCACGTGGCTGGAGGACTCGGCAGTCCCAATCCAGCCCAGAAGGTCTGATGGCTCCCTTGGGAGTGGCTACTCTTCAGTCCAAGATGTGAGGCCAAGGAAACTGGGTTCTGATGTCCAGGAAGGGTAGGAGAGCAGGATGCGAGCACAAGTCATGAACCAGCACCAACAGCAAACAGGCAGGGAGACCAGGAGAGAATTTCTTCCCCTTTATATAACCCTAGAGTGGGGTCTTACAACCCTTCCCCAGACTTAATAGCTTCCTGAGTCTCTGGAATATCCTTCCTGTACTGCTCACACAGGAAAGGATGCTTACTTCTAGCTTCTTTGAGTTTCTTTACATCCTGGCCCCTACTGAGAGGCTGCCTCCCTGTAAACATCCTCAGAGACCTACCCAAGATAATTAAGGAGATCAAGTTGACAATAAAACCTAACCATCACAGTCCCCCATAAATTTATATGTTCTAAATGCTTGATTCCAAGCTGATGACAATTTTTGAATTGGAACCTTATTGGAGGTGCATTGTTAGGGATGGACTTATGGGTATTCAAGCCAGCTTCCTCTTGCCAGTATTTGGTACTCTCCTGCTGCCATTTTCTATCTGATGTTGGCCAGGAGGTGATGTCCAGCCTCTGACAATGCTATTGTTTTCCTTATCATGGAGGGATTCTGTAAGCCAAAATAAACCTTTTTTTTTTCACAAGCTGCCTTTAGTGGGGTTCTTTGTGCCAGCAGTGAGAAAGTTGGTTATAACAGTGTGCATGTGCATTGTTGTACAGAGGGGCCTGTAGCATAGATTAATTAGATTCTCAGACAGAATAGTGGCCTCCAAAGTGTTAAGGAATTCTGATTATTTGTATTTTAGAGCTGAAAGTTTGGGGGAAGTTTGGCTGAGGAGTTCCCTAAGAACGGAACTTCATCTCTGCCGATGTGAGGGAATGAAGGAGAGGAGTGTGGAAACTTGTTAGAGCCATTTGGCTTCTAACTCTGGACCATGGAAGAACTTTCATCATGGAGCACTTTAGAGGTATTATAACACTTGCTTTTCCCCATTTATTTAAGGAAATGCCCAATGTTTATTGATTTATGGTGCATGTAGTATGTGGTGTGTGTGGTGTATGCATGCATATGTGTGGAGATGCATGTATTCCATGCAAGGAACTTTTCACATGAGTGCTGGAGTTTGAGCTCAGGTCCTTATGCTTGTGTAGCAAGCGCTATTATCCTTTGAACCATCTCCTCAGCTCTGTATTTATTTATTTTTTTCACCATTTGTGTTCTTGTTATTGTTGGAGCTTAGAGAATAGTACCCTGAAATTGTACCTCTTACTATTCTGAACAGTTTGATCCAGTGAAAATTAAAAGGTCTTAAAAACATTCTATTCCTCTCCCAATCCTCTCTCAATCACAGGAGGAGATGCTGTATTAATATCAGGCTGCAAGGGGAACACAGTGCCTTCCATCCTACCCCAAACCTCGGTATCTATCTTTGAGAAGCAGGTTAAGGAATTGGACCACACCAGTACTGACTTCTCCTACAACACAGAAAGATAATATATGTCCCTTGGGCTCATTCAAATTCCAGAGACCATCTTAGAGACCATTCATTTTCCTAATAGTCATTCAAAAGCCCTCCAAAGTGTCAGTATTCCCTATTCTCTTCCTCCTCTATAGACAAAGGAGTATATAAGTTTTTGAATAATGTACTATTTGTTGATTTCAGTTCCCCCCATGTTGTGGTTTTCTTCTTTTGTACATTAATAACATTGAATGATTTTTATTCTGTTTAATCGTTGTTAGTTTATTTCAGTAAACCTTGACAAGGCAGAGGGGAAATTTCCCATCTCTACACTGCCAAAGGCAAAATGAATCAAAAACAAAACATTAAAAATAAATCAACCAACCTCAAGAGAATGAGAAGGCAAATCACCAACTAGGAGAAACTATTTACAAAGATATTTCTGATAAATGAAAGTTACTTGATATTTACAAAGTACTCTTAAAATTCAGGAAGTGAACAGATTAAAAATGGGCTAGTGAGCTAAACAGACCCCTCTTGAAGGAAGATGCACAGATACCAAAGAAGCAGATGAAAACATTCTCAATCTTATAAAACTCCACAGAACTGTAAATTAAAAAAAAATTCCTACACCCAGCCAGGCATGGTGGCACACACCTTTAATCCCTGCACTCAGGAGGCAGAGGTAGGAGGGTGGTCAGGTATTATCAATATGGCTCAAACACACCACATTGCCAGCACCAAATGCAAGTGTGTATGTAGAGCAATAGGAACTCATATTCACTGTTAGAAGAAAAGCAAACAATCTGGCCACTTTGGAGAATGATTTGGCAGTTTCTTACAAAAGTAGAGATGTGTAACTAATGGCCTCTGGGCTGCATGCAGCCCAGGCTAGTTATGAGTGCAGTCCAACACAAAACTGTAAACTTACTTAAAACATGGAATTATAAAAAATTTATTTGGTACCTTGTGTGGTTCTTGAGTATGAACTTTGTAGGTGACACCAACATGTCACAATGTCACCCAAAATACATGTGCTTGTGCTCTCCCTATTTGTATGCTTGAATAGCTTCAATTGTATGGTGCCGTGTGATACCACGATGGTACTTCCCAAGCACAGACAGTCGAAGTGGCACCATCAGACGTGACGTGTGCTCATGGGACTTGGGGAGTGAAACACAAATGATCACTAGTGTTTCAACTTAACCTTGCAGGTGCTGCATGCTGTCTAAAAGACAGTATTCTTGTTTGAGCAACAAAGGTGCTTCCACACCTTGGCCATGCCTAGTGTATTGTCCACTACTCTACAATGTCCTGCAGTTCTTAAAATCAGTTAATCTCATTAGATTCTAGTCAGGGGAATTGAAGGAACTAAAACAAAATCGATCGAAAGAAGTTTGCAGAGTAGAGCCACTAATTTTAAGTTTTAAGCTTTGGCAATGGATAGGCAGTACTAAGCCTCAAATATGGCTCATCCTGGCATTTTTTTATTAGAGGTATTGATGATGAATATTATGTCACTGAAGAAATAGGCTCTTTAGTGCCATCAAAGGACACACCTAAATCAAGAGATTTATATGAAACACTAAAAATTGTTAAAGCTATTTTCTTTGTTCATCGTCAATGTATCTAGTATAGTTACTGATGGTGCTTTGGGATACAGAGGTAAAAGAGAAGACTTTATAAAAATAATGGAAGATGATGCAATTACTGCCCCAAACTCATACTTAATGAAGTATCATGACACAGATGTGTCATGCACAAGAGCACTAAAAGTGGATAACGTCATGCAAATTGTCATCAAGTCTGTGGATTTCATAAGGGCCAAGTGATTAAGTCATTACCAATTCCAGGAATTCCTTGAGTGTGTTGATGCTGACTATAGTGATATCATTTATTTATTTATTTTTAAATATTTTATTTATTCATTTTCAAGCAGAGAGAGAGGGAGAGGGAGAGAGAGAGAGAGAGAGAGAGAGAGAGAGAGAGAGAGAGAGAGAGAGAGAGAGAGAGAGAGAACCAGGGCCACCACCTTGTGGGTGTGGCTTATGTGGGACCTGGGGAATTGAACCCAGGGCCTTGGGCACTAGAGGCAAGTGCCTTAACCGCTGAGCCATCTCTCCAGCCCAATATCATTTATTTTTTTGGAAGTAAGATGGTTGAGGACAAATGTTGAAAAGATTTTATGACTTCTGACATTTTATCAAGTTGTTCATGGTATCCAAAGCAAAATTTGTCAAGGGCTGAGGAGGTAGTTCAGTGGATAAAGTGCTTGCCTTGCAAGCATGAAGGCCTGAGTTCGAGGCCCAGTGCCCACACGAAATGCTGGGAGTGGTGGTGCGCACCTGTAATCTCCCAACAGGAGGGAGACACAGACAGGAGGATTCCTGAGATCACTAGCCAGTTAATCTAGTCGAATCAGTGAGCTTCAGACCAATGAAGGGCCCTATCTCTAAGAAGATAGACTTCCTGAGAATGATACCCAAGGTTGTCCTCTGGCCCCCACACACATGTTCACACACATGCATGAGCACCTGCATCTACCCACCCACCCCTCCCCACACATAAAATTAAAAAAACAACAAATTTGTACCAGAACTTGACAATGAATATTGGCTTACAGTTTTAGCATCTTCAAAGTGAAAGCCAACTTATCAATACAATGTTTCAAATCACAACAGAATTCCATGTGAAGATGAAAGTGTAGAAAGCTCAAATTAAGGGAAACAGTTTTATGTATTTTCACACTTTGGCTAAACATAGCCCTGTGAACAGCCAAAAAAAAAAAAGTAGCTTTGGGACTGGGGAGATAGTTCTAATAGTAATGTTCTTGCTGTACAAGCATGAGAATCTGAATTCAGTCTCCAGTATCCACATAAACGCTGGAGGTGGTAGCATGCACCTGACATGTCAGCATTGGGGAGGCAGATGGGATCTCTAAAGTCTTTGGCCAGCCAGTAAGTGGTGAGTTCCAGGCCAATGATAGATTATCTGAAAGAGAGGTGGATGGTGTACCTGAGGATGACACCTGAGGTTGTCCTCTGGCCTCTATGCACACACACACAGACACACACACACACACATGCGCACACATGTACCCACAAAGTATGTGCCCACACAAATAGACACATGAGTACAACATACATGCATACCACAAACATGCACATGCAAAGCATAGAAAACATATAGTCTCGCTTTTCATCTTGATACAAGAATTTCCAAGAAAATAATCAATATTTTGGTATATTTGAGACTCAATTTTTCAGTCTATATAAATATTTTGCTTGGCAATTTTCAGACGGAATGCATAGAGATGCAGTCTGACATTCAACTTAAAGAAAAATGTGATATGCCTCTTTACCAGACTTTCAGGTCCTATCTTCCTAGAGACAACTATTATGCATTTCATAATCATGCCTTATTCATGTCATTGATTTTTTGGCAGCACCTACAATTGTGAGTGACTATTTTCAAGAATGAAGTTCACTAAGAGTAAAATTAGAACCAAAATGTTTGATGAACACCTGGAGAACTGATCTCTGCAAGTACTTCCATCAAGGTGCCGGCTTCTCACGTACAATGTCAGACTCTCCACTCATCTCATGTTGCTCTTTTTTACTTTTATAATAAGATATGAAAAGTACTGCTTTATTATTTGAATATGTCCATTTTCTTTTTATAGTGAACTTGGGACTTGTTCAACAATTTTAAAAGACTCTGCATGGGTGCAGTGTAATTAGGATTATCATGTGAGGGTGTTTTCTTTCTCATCTATTATGGCAGTGGATATCATGAAAGATATACACAGACCATTTTTTTGTCATCATGTTTCATGTTTGTATATGTCCAAAGTGGTGCAAAGAAGCCAAAAGGTTGGACATCCCTAGAATAGAAAAAGGAAAAAAAAATCCCACCTCTTATATAATCTAGCAATTGCCTTCCTTAACATTTACCCAAATGAGTTGAAAATTTATGTTCACACAAAAAACCTGCACATGAATATTGATAGTAGCTTTATTCATAATCGCCCAAACTTGGAAGCAACCAGATGTTCTTCATTAGGTGAGTGGATAAACGGGGGGGGGGCATCCAGACAGTGGAATATTATTCAATGCTAAGATGTGAAAAGATGTAGAAGAAATTCAAATGCAAATTACTAAGTGAATGAAGTTAATCTGGAATGGCTAAAACTCTATGATACCACATACATGACATTCCAAAAATAGCCACATTATGGACTCAGTAAAAACTTCCAGTGATTGTCAGTGGTGGAAGAGACGAGACGT
Source organism: Zapus hudsonius (assembly GCA_004024765.1). Classification (NCBI taxonomy): domain Eukaryota; kingdom Metazoa; phylum Chordata; class Mammalia; order Rodentia; family Dipodidae; genus Zapus; species Zapus hudsonius. The sequence goes on from PVHP010012392.1 coordinate 28,445, forward strand.
CAAAGAACGGAGAAACTTTTAGGGCCATGAAACTGTTTTGTATGAGACGCATGCCATTCATTATATGTTTGCCAAAACTTGCATGTTGTGCAACACCAAGAGTGGACCCTGGTACAGCCTCTGGATTCTGGGAGACAGCGTCATGCCAATGTAGAGTTATTACCACTCTGGTGGAGGTGGCTGATTGTGAGGGAGGCTGAGCCGATGTGGAGGCGGAGTACACGGGAAAGCACTCTCTGTACTTGCTGCTCAATTTTGCTGTGATCTTAAAAGTGTTCTAAGAAATAGTCCATTAAAAAACCCCCAATGAACCAAAATGCAAACAAAACCAAACCAAGACATCAACTTATCAAGGCTCCGTGTTTTCTTCAGGTGTGGGGAGAGGGGTGGGGTGGGAAACAGGTACTGTGCTGTTTCTCGGTGGGTCCAGGGCCTTTGGAAGTCAGCATGGGCTGGTTCTTGGCAGCCGAGGAAAAGAAAACAGAGCTCAGCCCAGAGCAGAGCTGCACACCCAGAGGTTTTAAAAAAATAGATGACTCAGTGGTTAAAGGAGTTGTTTGCAAAGCTTGTCAGCTTGAGTTCAATTCTCCAGTACCCACATCAAGCCAAATGCACAAAGCGATGCATGGGTCTGGAGTTTGGAGGGGTATGAGATCCTGGTTCCTATTTCTCTCTCTTTCTCAAAAAAATAAAAAAAAATAGCAAGAACCTCCTAGGTAACATCAGAGTATATTCTGAATTGTTTATTTTTTTTGGAGGGGGCCAGGTGATGCCAGGCGTCCTATTAATAATGACTTCCTTTACCCCAAGGGGGGTTGGCAGGTCTGACAGTCAAAATACTCAAACTGATAGAACATAGCCACTAACCACATACAACAGAAGACCCTGGGTAGGGTCCCGGAGGTCTTCTCTTATTCCAAGTACTGGCCTTTCAGCTGCTGGGTACTCTGGTGAGTCCTGGGGAGGGAGACTATGAAGGATGGGGGGCACATGAGGGATGGGGCTTCTCACATGTATGCTGTGGCAGAATCATCCAGCTACCAGGTTAAAACAAATTTACCGGCCCCTCTCCCCAGATTCCTGATTCAGTAGGTCTGGGTGTAAATGTCTCACAAGTCCCAGGTGATGCCCATGAGCCTGGCCTAGAGGAACTATTACTCTTTCCCACATAGTCCAGAATGTTGAGAACTGGCCCAGGCCTGAGTGTAGAAAGTGCTTCCTCTTCCATTTCCCAAAGGGAAAGCAGAAGAGATCACACACCTGATGCAGGCGCTGAATCCAGCCAGCCCGACTCTGAAGATGGGACTCTCTCCCCAGGTTCCCAGTCTGAAGCTCTTTAGGGTCAGCGGAGGTCTGGACGACTGGCTGACCACTCACTTCTAGGGAGTCCTCAGTCTTCGGCTCTGGGGGTCCCTGCCCATTGTTGTGGGGGGCTCACTCTCTGCTGCCTGGGGCATGTCCCTGAGATCCTTCCCATCCAGGCAGCAGCTGTAAAGTTGAGGAATTACACTCAACTGTGAAGTCTCCTCAGGAGCCTGTTCCAGGACGGGCTGTGATGGCTTCCAGAGAAGGCGACAGGCACGTGGTTTGCAAATGAACTCTGCTCCGCACTCAGCAGAGCAGCTGCTCTGGCAGGCGGCTTGGGCCCCAGCGGCCGCCAGGGGAGCCTATTAAGAGTCACAACACTGTGAAAAGCACAGCAGAATCGCTCCATTAAATCTGCTGGGGGGCCTGCTTAACAATGGGACTTGGCGCAGGAATCCCAACTCTGCCTAGTCTCCATCTCATGTCCCTGCAGTCCCTTCCCACGGGGTCTTCGGGTGTGAGTGCCTCTGTGCTTCTGGATGGAGCTGCAAAGACTGTGTCTGGAAGTGCATGGCAAGACCCAGGCAGCGAGCAAGTTCAAGGTCTCTGTTGCTAGAACGGGACTGGGCAGGCTCTTTGGTGTGAGGCTAATGAGGGACCCTGCTAAGGACCTGCTGTCATCCTCTCAGCCATAACTGTCCCCAAAGGGAAAGGAATCTTTGGAGCCAAGAAGACATACTCCCTCAAGGATGGTGAAGGTCACCTTGTCAGCTTGACTGGATTTGGAATCCCTTAGGAGATGCACCACTGGTATGTTTGTGAGGATGTTTCCAGAGAGGTTTAGAGGATTGACCCTTAATGTGGGTGGCCCCACCCCATAGACCTGGGGTCCTCAATTGAGTAAAAAGGGGAGAAGGAGAAAGTAAGCACAGCATCAGCAGTCATCTCCCACTCCATTCTCATCGCAGATGGCATGTGACCAGCCACCTCACACTCCTGCCACCACACATTCATCACTCCAACAGGAGCCGAAATAAACCCTGTCTTTCTCAAGTTCCTTTGGTCACAGCAACAAGAAAGTTATGCCAGGACCCTGGGCCCCTTTTCATGCACAGCTTCCTGGAATTCCCTGCCAAATGGCCCCATTCCTAGTTCTCATGTCCTTGCAAGAGTGACTGTATCACTGGATCGGGACAGAGCATGAGCCCGTAGGGTTGGTGTCTTCCTGTGTATGTGAGAGGTCCCTCCAAGATGAGAGAGCTCAGTAAGAAAAAAAGATGAGGTCAGACAGTGGCCATCTTGCCCTATGGCCCTCTCTACCAGTGCAGAATTCCAAGGAGCCTAAGAATTCAAAGTGTAAATTTCCAGGCTTATGAAAGTATATTTGTCAAGGTAGGAGGACAGAGTATATCTTTTTTTTAACAGTTTGTTAGCTTGATTTATAATTTTCAGCTCTCATGTTCTCTAGAAGTTGGGGTGGGTGCAGGGCAGGTGGTGGGGAGAGCCAACTCTAGGACCACCCTGGAGCAGGCTGGGCAGGGGCTGTGCTTGCAGACAACCAAGTAAGGTGTCCATTAGATAGATGATCCACATCCTCTGGGGAAACTCTCGTGTCTTCTGGGATCTTCTGCTCTGGGGTGAGAAGGATGAAGACACAGGTCCTGACCAGCTGGCTGGAGCCTGTGGAACCCTAACTCAGGTTCCTTGACCTTTGACCACCATGCCAGCTTGTGAGAGAAAGTCAGACATGCTGTCCTCTCCCCTCTTAAGATAGCACTATTGAGATTCTCTATTCTTCTTCCCCAGGTATCCCCACTTTCATTCTAACAGATATACCCCAAAGTTGTACTGGGTCTCTGGAAGGAAGCCTGGGCCTTGAGGTCCCCTGCCATGATAGAGACTTTTGATAAATAGGTCAATGTTAAAAACCGTAGTACTCCTGGAGGGAGGTTAGTTGGGAGAGGAGGTAGAAAGACAGTCTCCTTTGTGATTCCCAAGTGGTCTTGCTACTGTCAGGGAGCGTGTGTGGAAGGACAGACATCCCTCTTTGTGTGTGTATTTGTGTGGGTGTATGTGTCTATGTGGGTGTCAGTACATCTGTGTGTACACCTGTAGGCCAGAGGCTGCTCCAGGGATCCCCTGTCTCACCTGGGATTACAGGTGCAGGTGCTGCTACATCCATCCAGCATTTCTATGAGTGTTAGAGATTGGAGCTCCAGACCCAGACACTTGTGCAGTGAGCATTTTACCATCTGTGCCATCTCCCTAGTCCATAGAAGTTTCCTTCTTACATTTTTCAGAAACCAGAAGGGATCTCTGTCTCTACCTCTATCTCATCTCTGTCACCTACCATCACCTAGGTTTGCTTGTTTTTCCCAAATGGCTTTTAAAACCTATTTACTGAGGGACACCTGTATTCCAGGCTGTGTGCCTCACAGGCTATAGGAAAACCCTATGAAGTGTTAGCACCTCTCTATGATGGAGAAACAGACTTTCTGAGGCAAACCAACTGGCCTACAGTCAAGTTGCATTTAAGACCTTATCACCTGACTTGAGGTTGGTTCCTGCTCCGAGGGGAGAGATGGGTACCAGGCACAATCTTACTGCTGCCTGCAGTCTCAGCCCATCTGCTCCCCACTGCGCCTGGCCACCAGCTCAGCTGTCTGGAGTGCCAGCAGTCAGATGACACAGGCCGGCTTCCACAAAGTGACAGAAGCTGTAAAACAGCTGTTTGACACTGCCTGCTGCTTTTCAAAACAAAACAATGAGCAAAGAGGTTGAATGAAATGCAGAAAAGACCCTGGCTTCATGCAGATCAGGATATTTTTATTTTTACCTCCACAATACTTTTTCCCCTTTTATCTATTCCCTCAACCGCACTCTTCCTTCTCTCCTGTCCCTCCCTCCAATCCTTTCTTCCTTCCTTTCTCTCATTTTAAAGGATCCTCCTGCAGTTAGTTCTATGTGTAGGCTTTCTTCTCTTGAAGGACACTACCCTCAGCATTTCATTCTGTTCTCCGTTTTTCAGGCCTTTGCATATTAACTCATCTCTCTAGCTTTGGGTGCATACCATCCCAAACGTGTAGTTTCATGAATTCCACTGTGTAGTTTTGTTTTTTTGTTTTTTTGGTTTTTCGAGGTAGGGTCTCGCTCTAGCCCAGGCTGACCTGGAATTCACTATATAGTCTCAGGGTGGCCTTGAACTCATGGTGGTCCTCCTACCTCTGCCTCCCGAGTGCTGGGATTAAAGGCGTGCACCACTGTGTAGTTTTTTATTTTAATATTCCAAGATGACTTTAATTCAGTCAAGGCAGGGACCAGGAAATTCTAAAACAAAATAATACCTCTTTGCCCAACTCTCATTTACTTTAGATTAATAACAACATGCATAAAGGTTAGAGGCAGCCTCTGGCATCACCTGCTTGTTCCCTTTGGGCACCTCCATGGGCCAAGGCTACGACAACTTGGAGAATTAGTCTTGTTTTTAGACTTTATGCTTGTGGCCAGCTCTTCATGACCAGCTCATCCCTTGTGGTTCAAAAGCACATTCCTGTCCAGCCAGCTAAGCTCACATAAGCCTTTCTTCAGTGGAGGAGCGCCAGGTCTCAAAGTGTATGCAGACAGGAGCAGCTTTTAGCTTAGTCATTAGATACAGCTTGAAGAGCAGAGTGTGATAACTCACCTCTTTAACCCCAGCGCTCAGGAGGCTGAGGTAGGAGGATCACCTTGAGTTCAGGGCCAGCCTGGGCTACAGAAGTTCCAGGTCAGCCTGGGCTAGAGGGAGATCTTGCTTCAAACAAATGCAGCTCGACCAAGCTTAATATACAGCGTGGACTTTATGACCTGAGTCCATTCTTGGTCCTAGGGATCCTGGGCTCTTCCTCAAGACTCCAGGTCCTCGCTCCTAAGCAGCTGATCTGCCCTCTGGTGTTCCTCTTAGGTTCTCGGCAGTCTTTTCTCTTTGCTCCATGGCCCAGCTTCCATCTCTGGTTTCCATCCCGTTTTTTCTACGCTCTCTCCTCACAAAGCTGTTTTCTTCAGTGCTGCCAGCCATCCAGGTGGCCCTTTCTAGCTTGCTGTCTCAGTGTCCCACCCTCGTTCTGTTTGCCTTCTCTCCTGCACGAAGGCTGCTTCCTGTCTCCTTGCCCAGTAGAGTCCCCTTGGCACATCTCAGTCTTGACACTCCTGGAGACTTGTTCATCTCCACATGCATGGACTAACTTGGGGTGCACTGGAGATCCTCTGGCTGTTGGTAGATGGAGAGCCAGGCTAGCTCTATGGTTAGAGACAGCCTAAACTGAATCTACACTCCAGAACAGGATAGCAAAGCTTTGAGCTTTGACCTCTGATTCCTACAAGGAGGGGAAAAGGTGCTGGATTCAGACCAGCAGAGTCTAGGAGACACAGGCTGGCTTACACATTTACAGACATTTTTTTTTCACAGTCACCAATCACACAGCTCACCAGAACAAGAGGATGGAGAGAGCGTCACTGTTCCCTCCCAGGGCTGTAGTAGAAATCCCGTTTTCCCATGGAAATATGATGTGTGGAATACCAACCAGGCTCCCCTAATCTCCGATATGTACATGGGGAAGAGAGGGAAGGTGCTACAACCCCCAAAAGGATAAAGATTTTTGCTGTTCATCCCTAGCATTTTTGGGGTCCAGGCAAATCTAGACATTGAAGACTATTAGCCATCTTCTTTCTCTTCCCTTTGCTGGTCCCATATTTCTACCATCCATCCCTCCTGAGTTTTGTTCTCTTATTCAAGCTCTGTCCATATCATCTCCCCAAAGTGTCTTTTTGGTGACACTGTTCACTTTGGAATATGGGCCTGGAGAAGAGGCCTATGCTTTGAGGGAATTCTAGAGTTCCCGGTACTCAGTGCTCCATCTAGGAGGGAGAACACCAGCTCCTGATGAGCATGGATGTCTCTACGTGCTCCTCTCTTGTGTACAAGGCATAAAGCCCTCTCCAGAGGGCTGAAGAGATGGCTCAGTGGTTTAATGTGTTTGCTTGCAAATCCCAACAACCCAGGTTTAATTCCCCAGCCACCTATGTAAAGCCAGACTCAAAAATTGGTGCAAATGCACACAAGACATTCCATTTGCAGGTGCAAGAAGCCCTGGCATGCCCCAACAAACTAACAAAAATAAATAAAATTAAACTATGGCGCCAAGGGAAAATGTCCTGTCTACCCAGGTCCAAGGGTTTTATTGCATATTTCCACTATGGAAACTGTAGACTTGATTTTTCTTACAGCCATCACTGGGTTTGGCTGACATCCTGTTTCTGGAGACATTCCTACAAAGAGACACCAAGAACAGAACTGTTACCACAAGTAGGACTGAATACCTGGGACCTCTTTATTTTATCACCTTTCTGATTCCATCCAAGAATGTGTCGTGATTCCAAAACACACTCAGCAGCGATGTGTGAGGTCTATTCTGGTCTCTGCATTGATTCGCAATGAATAAAAATTAAGTTGGTACTAAATTTTATGGACTCTTTTTTTAATTCCTTCTTTTTGAGCTTTAACTGGATAGTGCCTGTGGGAGCTGAAGGCAATTTTAATTAGTGTCTTACTACCACAAAGAGAGAAACCCAGATCTCTGCAACCTCAATTGCTACCTTCTCTCCCCTGCCATCTACCTCCAAGGAGTATCCATGCATCTCTACCCATCCCCCGGGGCTCACTCAGGACTTCTTTGTATCCCCAAGCCTTCTGCAGCACCACCTTAGTTTTTACTGTCCAACCTCGTCGATGTTTGCCAAAACTGTCCCCCCCTCCTCAGTGCTCCCAGACTGACTTGTATTAGTAATTAACTTCCAGGGCTGTGCTTCATCATCCTGTTAGGTTCTAGGTTAGCACTTGAGGGTCAGGATAGCCTCGGGAGGGTTTCTTCTTAGTAACCTGGAGATGACTCTTGTTATAAGCTAACAAGTGTGGACAAGGACAGAAGTGCCTGTGGAAGTACTCATTTGCAGTTACCTTGCTCAGCTAGTGTGGGAAGAAAGAAAGGTATTTCTCAGGATGACGTTTCTCCAGCTTTGGTGGTCTTCAGAGTCACCCCAAAAGTGTGTACAACACTCAGCAAGGAAGCTGGGGAGTGACTCCGATGCAGAACAAGACATAAGAACAACCTCCCATGGCCATGACTTCCAAAATCAGTTCAGTGACAGGAACTATCACCTGAATTTTTAACGAACATTTTTTTTAAGAAATAGAAATTTCTTAATGAATTTTAAGAAAAATACAAATAGAATAACCTCTGAGAACTCAAATATAAAAAATGGAAAATAACAAAAATACTTATAAATGTCAACTGTAAAATTGGCTATTTAATTTGAGCTGGCAGATTTAATTCATTTATAATTAATCCAGAGTTTATTTTCAGCTCTGGCCTGTTTGTATTTGACCTTCCTTCCTGATTTCCTGCTCTCTGTTGTTTCTGTAGTTTTGCTCATTAATGGTTAGATTTATATAGCTCTGAGGAAAACGCGAATTTTCCAGGTCAGGCTTCCTCACTTCAGCAGCTCAGCATTTAGTCCTGCCTTCCCCTGTCTGACTGAGCTTTTGTCTTGTCTTGTAGGACCATTCCATAACCTTGCTGCTTTTATCAGAGCTTATTTTAAATAATTATCTCATAATTCTTGACACTTATTTAAAAATACAAAGTAGAAAGCAAATAAATAAATGCATGGTTTATTTTATCTGCTGGTTGACTCAAAATATCTTCTAGATTTCAGTCGTACAGCTAGAAAACCAACCGCTGAGCTGAAGAAAGATGAGAATACACACAACTAACACACCGTGAGCTTCTAAATACATTCCCAGTGAATTTGGAGCAATTTGCAAATCTCAGAAAATAAAGATATCTTCCCAAATTAAAACAGAAAAAGAGTTGCAGTATAATTAATTGTAATATGCTTAAAGTGATATTATCAAATACAAGATCGAGTACTCTTGAGTCCAGTTGAAAAGCAACCCCAAAGAAGACATTTTTTTGGCACATGTACCTGCCTTTCCTCCCTCCCCTCTTCTCTTTCTTCCCTTTTTTCTTTTTTCTTCCCCCTCTCTCCTTCCCTTCTTTCTTTTTTCTCTCTCTCCCTTCCTTCCTTCCCTCCCTCCTTCCTTTCTTCCTTCTTTCCTCCCTTCCTCCCTTCCTCCCTCCCTCTCTCCCACCTTCCTTCCTTCCTTGAGATAAATCTTCACTCACTATGTAGCCTAGGCTGACCTCAAGCTTATGATCCTCCTGCCTCCTTCTTCAAAGTACAAGGGCATACCACTGCACCTGGCTTTCCCCATCTATTTTGTAGGAATAGTTTTAGAACAGAGACATAGTTGATTGTAATATATATTCCATTAAAAAACCCACAAATTTTCTAACGGAAATACCTTCAAATATCAAATTCTATCATCGACTTCTGAGCCTGTCCTGGTGGGTTTTAGTACATTTCTGTTTTGCCCTAGCTTTCATATTCCTATGTTTTTTTCCCCCTTAATTAAGTATTTTTGTGATTGTTCTGATCCACTGTTGCTTTAACTTTTGTTCCGAGATTGGCTGCTGAAACTGCTTTCATTTTCCACGGGGACCTTCACCCCCCCTGGCCCTGGCCCCCTACTCACAGGAGAGCTGCTGCTAGCCTGTGTGAGCAGGAGCTCCTGGCAGCCTCTTGGGAGGAAGGCATTGTGAGCAGATTTTACCTTCTGTGTCAGAAAGGTAAAACCCTTGAAAGCTCAACTGACCCTTGCATCCCCCAAGCAGAGGCCCAATGAGAAGACCCCCATCTGGAGGCTGGTGTTGGCGATGCCTCTGCATGGGAAGCCACCCACATGGCCTCTCCTCCTCAGTCACTAGTCAATAAATAACCCGTTCATGAAGCTGAGGACTTTGTATGCCCAATCTAAAAGATATAACACCAGCTAGACTATAAATAATGGCAGCCCCCCACAGTGGCGACCAATACTCTCACAAGGCCAGCATGGTTCTGAGCCCATCAACATTTTGACCGGAGGACCAAAGGAAGAAGACAACAAAACAGAGGAAGGATTACCTTGAAAGAGAAGGGTCCTCAGGGGGATGTGAGGGGCACGAGAAGGGGGGGGGGTGGGAGCCCAATCAAATTACTGAATGTTCATTATTAAAATTCTCAAGAAAAGCAGAACAATGGCAAGCATTTTAATGATCACGAATAGCAATTACATATAATTATGATTAATAATTATTTAAGAACAATAACCAGGTATTGTTCTTGGTAATATATGTATTATTTTAAATTTCAGGATAATGGCATGAGGCACTAAAATCATTACCATCACATAGATAAGGAAACTGAGGCAGGGAGTGGTTGCCTTTTCATGTTGCTATAACACAGCAATCAACTCTGGTCATGTACGTATACAGAAAAATGTCTGATCTACAGTTTCAATCACTGAAAAGTGCAGGCATCTGGTGAAGGCCCTTGGTGGCGTTGTAACATGGCAGAGAAATAGAAGGGGAAGTGGGCACGTGTGAAGAAAGAGGTCACATGACAAGACAGGAAGCAAGTGATAAAGTAGGGGCCAGTCATTCATTAATAACCATCTTCTCACTCCCACAATACCCTATTGATTCTCAAGACCAGCATCAAAGCCTTCACAAGGGCAGTTTTGACCCAATCACTTGCCAATTGACCCTGCCTCTTAAGAGTCTCACTATCTTCCATTTCTATTACATTGGGTACCAAGCTTCCAGCACGTGAAATTTTGGGGGACTCTCAAATCAAACTCAAACCATAAAACTCTGTCCAAGGTCATCTAGTGAGCAAGGAGCAGAACTGGGATCCAATTGTGTGATTCCAGGCTGCAGATGTTTTTGACCAGAGTAACATACTATCTTCCCTGCATTGCAGAGTAGAGAAAGGCTGACATTCAAGTGGTGACAGGTTGGGAATTAACTACTTGGGTCTGGGCATGGTACAGGCCTTTAATCCCAGAATTTGGGGGCAGAGGTAAAAGGAGTTTGAGGCCAGTCCGGAGACAGTGAATTCCAGGTCAGCCTGGGCTAGAGCCAGATCCTACCTTGAAAAACAACAACAACAACCTACGTGGACATTGGTTTTACAGTTCCAGGGCTGATCATCTAGGCCCTAGATAGATGCAGAACTGTTGCAGCAAAAACACCCCTTGCCATGGTTGAGCCAGGCCCTGGACCACAGGCCTGAGGCCACAGACAGAGGTCAGTAGACTGGGATTGATCTGGGAAGGACAAACTGACAGCCTCCTCATTTTCTCTCTCTACTGTGACATTGTATAAAATAGTGTTTTTTTTTTTTTTTTTTTTTTTTTTTTTTTTTTTTTTTTTTTTTTTTTTTTTTTTTTTTTTTTTTTTTTTTTTTTTTTTTTTTTTTTTTTTTTACAGATTTGTAGTTTAACTGGCTGTTGAAACCAGAGGTCAAAATCGCTCAAGGATAGTATCATCATTTATCATCATTTATATCACCATGACAGACAGTATCATCATTTATATCAGGGAGGGCTTAAAAATCACAGTTGGCTGAAGAGGAGGCAACCGACTTGGAGAACTTGTCTTGTCTGGAAGCTAGTTTGCACAGAACATCATGGTTTGATTTTATGTAGTGTGTTTGGAGTAAACTGGGGCCAAGGGACATTGGGAGGACCTTTCCTGAGACCCTCACTCCTTCTGCCACTGGTGTTGGTTCAATGTGGCTGTAAGTGATGTGTTCCTCAGTTCAGTCATATCTGCAGACATGCTTTGGTGGCATTCTGGCACTCTTGAAGGAACACGTCTCCCTGGGCACTCCTAGAGCTTCAATGGGCTTCTGGAAGGCAGGAGCCTGGCTGGTGTGTCTGAAACTCCGAGAGAGAGAGAGAGAGAGAGAGAGAGAGAGAGAGAGAGAGAGAGAGAGAGAGAGAGAGAGAGAGAGAGGAGAGCCTAATGGAGGGTCTTGGGCCTCTGCGCTCCAGGATGAGACTGCACTTAGTGATCAGGAGTGGATAAAATGCCATTAGAGGTAAATGTTGTCGGACAGCAGGCTGGAAAGATATATTTTAAGCTGAGAAATTACTTAATAAATTCAGACCAACACACTATGACATTTCCCACAAGACTTTAATGCTGTTTACAAATTCCGGAGAACACCCTGAGTCCTTTCTGGCATGGGCTTATGATTTATTTCAAAGGAAAATGGGACAGAGTGTGTGGGTTTGTGTTTAATGTGAAAAGGGATTTGGAGATGAAAAGTCAACTGGCATGAAAGATTGCAGGGCAAATGTAAAGTAGCAAAGCATGTGGGTGGCCTTGGAGCATGCAGTAGGGTATTGAGGAAGGAAGGGGCCTCTCACCATTCCATGTAATCAAATAGTACCATTCTCACAGGCCAACAAGGAATTCAAGAGGATAGTTCAGGAGGCAGGGCTACATGCTGGGTTTCTGAAGCCTTCAATCCCAAAGATGCTCATATCAAAACCGGGCTGAACTTCTGCCTTAAGGGGGGGAGCTGGTCACACTTCAGCACTTAGAGTGATGGACCTCAGATCAAAGCAAGACATCCCTAAAGAAAATATGACCTTGGACTGAGAATACAGGACAAATTCTCTGTATCTGATGCTTTGTGTTTCTTGGAAACAGAAAGATAGATAAGGTAACACTGTGGTTCAATCTCCTTACAGGACAGAGAGCACCTGGGGGTCAGGGCAGGGGGCAGTTCTGGAGTGATGCACAGGACAGGGGTTCAAGTGCTGGGTGATGGGTATGGCCGCCACTTGAGGCCAGGCTTGCAGGGAGAGAAAGCGAGTAAGACTTCTCTTTCTCCCTTCTGCCTCTTCTCCCTCCCCCTGGAAACTCCTAGTTCACTCATCTCATTTGCCATGGAGCATGTGGCTTGAATGGGAAACGAGGACAGTGACGTTCCCCATCTTTCTTAAGGAAAAAATGACATCCCATTTGGTTTTGGAAAATACACAATATTCCCCTTATAAAATATTCAATCACTGTCATCAATCCTCCCGCCTGAGCTGGCCCTGCCCCACTTAGGAATAAGTAGCAGACTTTGGCTGTGGCCACAAGGCCCCAGAACTTCTCAGGCTTTCTGAGAAGTAATTAGAGGCTCCCACACCACGTTGGCAGACTGGAGCTCTCCAGGTTAAGTGACAGGTCTACCAGTTGCCCCCAAAGCAATCTTTAGGCTTAAAGTCAAAGGACTCCAATCAACCCGGTGCTTCCTGCAACTGAGCCAAAGACTTAGAAGCTCTGGGCCTTGACAAATTAATTTGTGTTTGCACAAGAAAGGGTACCACTTGCAAGGGTTCTGTCCACTCTCCAAAGCCAGGGGGAAAAAGTGCTCAGGCCTCATCCCTAGCCTATGCTGCCTAATTACCTCAACTGGATGTAGGGGTCTCTCTCTCTCTTTTGAGTCATCATGCTGAAAGTAGATCTTTTTCTTTCTCACCCACATTTCTTTTTTATCTTCTACTTTTTCTCCACTCTGCTTTTTCAAAGTGTATGTATGGGTATGGCATGTGTATTCATGTTCATATATGTGCTGATGCACATGTATGTGAGGGTGCACATGTGTATGTAAACTCATGTGGAGGCCAGAGGATGACCTCGGGCATTATCCTCAGGAACACTGTTTATCATTTTTTAAAATATTTTATTTTATTTTCAAGCAGAGAGCGAGAGCGAGAGCGAGAGCGAGAGCGAGAGCGAGAGCGAGAGCGAGAGCGAGAGCGAGAGCGAGAGAGAGAGAGAGAGAGAGAGAGAGAGAGAGAGAGAGAGAGAAAGCACCAGGGCCATCCGGGGTCTTAGGCACTAGAGGCAAGTGCCTTAACCGATCACTTAACCAGGCTAGGTTGGCTGGCTGGCCAGCGAGCTCCAGGGATCCTTCGGTCTTCCTGCTCAGCATTGAGATTACAAGTGTGCTCCACCACACTTGGCATTTTTATGTGGCTACAAGGGAGCAAACTCAGGTCCACATGCTTCACTTTACTGACCGAGCCTCACTCTTTTTTCCCTATTGTGTTCATTATTAAGTTTTGTGTGTGTGTGAATTAGGCATATATGTGTTTTTGAATGTGTGTGATCAAAGGACAACTTCAGATATTGGTTCTCATCTTCCGCGGTTTCTTACTTGTTCACTCCTTTGCCAGGCTGGCTGACCTTTGGGCTTCCCAGCCATTCTTGTATCTCCATGTCCTTTCTCTCCCTAAACTGGATTATAGCTCACTCTGGAACAGCAAGTGCATTGTTCACTGAGTTATTTCCTCCGTTCCTTTCTTATTGTTTTAAACATTTTCCCTCGTCTTCATTAAGATATCAGCAAATGAAAATTGTCAGTGTATATGTATCCACTGTAAAATAAGCTAGTTAACATAGCTATCATGTTACATACGTATTAAAGAATAATCTTTTGGGGCTGGGGAGATGGCTCAGCAGGTAGGAGCACTTGCCATTTGAGCATGAGGACCTGAGAAGGCTTGAGAGAGTTTGTAACCACCTGAGTTCGATTCCCCAGCACCCATGTAAATAGCTGGGCATGGCCACACACGTTTATAGCCCTAGTCCTATGGGGGGGGGCAGAGATCTGAGAATTGCTGAGGCATGCTGACTGAAAGGAAATACACAAATAAATAAATGATTTAGGGGGAGGGGTGGGGTTTACCAGATGTTTTCCTCTGGCTTCTGCATCTGCATAAATGGGGTGTGTGCATTTGCATACACATGTGCATAAGCCATATACAAATCACCTATACTACACGTCACTAGATGACTCATACTCTACTACACACAAAACAGATATAATCTTTTAGCAATTTCCAGGTGTGCATATTAAATAACAATGCTATAAAATAGATTCCAAGAATTTATTCCTACTGTCCAACTCAAACTTCGTACATTCAGCTAGTAACTCCTCATCCCTCCCTTTCCCTAACCTCCATGCTCCTTCTGTCTCTTTGAGTTTGACTCTTTTAGAGGCAAGGATGTCATGACAAGAGAACTCTTGTACATCACAGATAGGAATATAATTAGTACACCTACTACAGAAAACAGTGTGGAGGTTCCTCAGAAAATAAAAAGTAGAACTACTGTATGATCCAGCAATTTCACCACTGGGGAAGTATCCCAAGGAGATGAAGTCAGTACAGTGAAAGATCTGGGCACTTCCACAATCACAGCAGCACTATGAACAGTAGGCAAGACACAGAATCAACCTAAGTGACTTCCAGTACATGGACAAATAAGGAAAATATGGTATATGCACACAACGGAATGCTATTTAGACTTTTTATTATTTA
>PVHP010012393.1:0-42996 GCA_004024765.1 Zapus hudsonius
AAAAAAAAAATCACTGGAGCCCCATGCCTCACTTTCCTAACCTGTAAGATGGAAATAATAGCAATGATAGTACTTTCCCCATGAGGTTGATATGAATATTGCAAACTGCTCATACACTGCCATCAGAGAGTTGATTCCTAGTAATTTCAATTTAAAAAGTGATCAGAGAAATATTAAAATTCGTTTTCAATTATTTGTGTCAAAACACAGAAGTAAACTGCAGCATTAAAGTGAGAAACAAGAAGTACAATCAAAAGCACATACTTTAATCATTACTAGTTGTTTTATTTATGTGAAACTGACAGTGGTTTCTGAGTATAATCTATCAGTTGTTGATTCTCATTCACACTTGTTCCCCTACTCAATATGGCTATTTTCCAATGAGCCAAGTCAAACATTCCTTATTTTTACTTTTAAAATTCCCAACAAAGGGATGTATTCTTAGAGAGAGTAGAATGTGAGAGAGGCATAGAATGTACAGTGAGGACTCTGCATGTCTCCCATCTGCACTGTCAATCTTGTAAAACCAAAAATGAATGTGTCAAATTAAATTTTATCATCTACATCAATCCTATAAATAGCCAACTATTTATCTAAATGAAAAAAAAATGGTCCATAGTGCCTAGTTCTCTGAATAAAACTCCTATTAACCATGACACCTTTGTGATGATGCAATAGATGCAACTTTTCAATCACGACATTGCACTGAAATAAAAAATCATTGCATATGCATATTCTACATATATAATAAATATTTGCTTTCGTTTTGTTTCCCACAGTTTCCCTGAACTTCCAGAGTTGGAGTATCAGCAAGAAGCTAAATTGAAAACAGCATCGTCTATGTGAGGTATTTTGTGACTAAACATTAATCATGAAATTTTAAATCACAAGGCTAGTCTGCCTGTTGCTTCCTCTCAGCAAAGAATTACCATTAGATGAAAGAGCCCACAGCAATAAACATCAGGAGCTCGTGTTTGCTTCCGCTCTGAACGCAACCAGCCTGATCCATGTCCAGAAATGCCTTTGAAGTCATGGAGACCTTCATGTTCAGATCAATCCTTGGTGGGCGAAAGAGCAAGAAAAACTGGTTTTCTCACTCTAACATTCTGCCAGGGCATGCATTTAACTCAGTGTTGAACCAAAAGGTTTTCTTTGCTACAAACTGAATGATTTTGTGTTTGGATGCTGTTTGCTTCAATTAACATAGGGGGAATCTATTGATTATTTCTTGCCACATACTTCCTTTAGGTTAAATCAAATGTATAGGAGAAACAAGTAAAATGCAGGTTCCCCTGGTCTTTGATTGAATTTATAAAAAGGTTGGATACTGATTATTAATGTGGTCAGCACTAAGTGTCAATTTGTAGTATTTGTAAATTATCAAACCTTAAAAGTTAAATGTCAAAACTACCTTATTGCTGGAATAGCCCAAAAACTCATTTGAAACTTGAATGCTTGAAAGCTCAAAGTCTTTCTCCCTCAGGTCTCACTGTTCAGTAAAGAACAAACTATCACACAAATCATATCAAGGGTTCCGGACAGTTGCCTTCACAGTCTCTCAAACATCACTCTCAAATTTTTTACCTTCGGTTTCTAAGCTCTTTGCTTTCCTGTTACAAGGATGCGGGTTTCCTAAAAATCAATAAGGGAAACTTGTTTCATGTCCTAATATATTTTAAGAGACTATTGAAATAAGGAGCACAGGCATTTTATAAAGTGGTAGTTTTCTTTTATTCTTTGGATCCCAAAAATATTTACTACAATACAATTAATTATACAGCTTATCTTATAATTTATAAGAATAGCATAAATAAAGACAACATCCCTGTAATATTACAGATTGGGTACCAGCTGCAATTGATTGTCACATAGAGAGAAGAGGTAAAAAATTCAACTATAAAGTTAATCAGCAAGATAAACATAAATAATAAAAATTCCAAGAAATGATAGTTTCAAAATTATTATGGCACATTGTGATATAAAATATATGTTCACCCATTTCAAATATTTATTACCTGATCTATGTTCACATGTGATTATTGGTTATATAATTTAGGTTAAATAAAAGTGAGAAACACATGTCATCTACTTAGAAGATAAAAAGTTTTGTATAATTAAGAACACACATATCTTCCTAGTCTCTTCTATAAAAACAGCACACATGAATCACTCACGTCTTGTCCCAGAATGAAGCACCCTGAAGGAATATGACTTTCTAGCTGTCCACACACTAATTTCACATGAGCCTACTCAGTATTTTCAGACATCAGTACCATCTTAATTTAAATGGCTCAATCCCATCAAACATTATCTCCTGCTGGAGAAATTTCACAATAGTCATTCTGTTTCTGAATCGCTTCTTGTGTGAATTATAACTTTTAATAATAACAGATGAAATGGCTTAAGACAGTTCACTAAACCTCTTTACATTCTAGGTAACAAGCCAAAGTGCAAATGCTAATTGCTCAATTTTATCACCTTCCACACATACAGTACTCACAGGCATACAAATGCACACACCTATACTCACACGCATACAAAACTTAAACTTTAGAATGATACAGCATCTTCCATTGAAGAAGTAACCACAATGCAAAGGGGTTCTTTCTGCATGCAACTTGGCCTTAATTTTTATTTTTGAAAGGCCTTCCTCTACATACATAAATGCATAGGACCACAAAATTTAAAGGCCAGTTTACAGTTAAGATAAATGGCCATACATTCCTTGAACACTTAAATAGTTAATTCCAAATTCAATTAGAAATTGTGAAAAATGTGACCAAACTTCTGTTTTGCCTTATAATAAAGTATAGTTTAACCATTATCAGAATGACCTAAATTTTATTTCCTCTCATTTCTTCCATTCCCTCGCTTTCCCTGATTGTTAGTAGTCATTCTTTGCAGTTAGTTCCTTATTAAACACATTAAATTGTTTAATTTTCTGGGAATTCAATGCTGAGGTATACACTTCTGTATTCTTTGTTGATCTAGCACAGGCGCAGGTGATTTCCATATAATGCATCCAATTAAGACGAGCAAGGCAAACAAAATCGCATTTAGACTGATCTCCACATCCGTGGCTATAAACAGAAACAGGGGACATCGTTCCACTCTTTGCTTGAGTCCGTTCAAGTTCAGGCAGAAGCAAAAGGGTTTCCTGTTCTTCTTTACATACTCCTGAGTGTGGTGATGTCTGACTCTCCCGTAGTAACGGATAACACAGCAAAGCCATTCTCACATCCCTCCTTCATTCCTTATTAGAGTTGGATTGATTTTACAAAGAAGAGTTAGAATGGGTTCTGCAGAAATTTTTGTTTTCTTCCAAATTTGGGCTTCGTTTGAATCAACTAGTGAGCTTGCCCCTTGGGAATCCGTTACTTTTTAAACAAGACAAATGTGGGTCTATTAGGATCCAACCTACTGAGTTGGAACGTGGCATACATTTCACTTACGAGCACATACATTCATTTTACACGATTCCTCAAGGTGGCCAGGTGGGTTCGTGGTCTGCACTGTATCCACCTATAAAAAATACAAAAATATATGTCTGCTTTACAGGGATGTGAGTAGGGTTTTGCCAGCCTAGTTCCAAAGCTTGAAATGCACCTCTGGGCTCATGGTATTCCTTCCTCCTTTAGGACGTATTTGCAATGGCTGTAACCTTTTGCAGAAGTCACAGAGACATAGTAGTTCTTGCTACACTTAACAAGCCTGGGGCATCTAAATCAATAAGGCTGGCTAATCTCAAGGATGCTCTGATGGAAATGTTTGCTTGGTATAAGAACCAGTGAGTTAATTGTGTTTCAGGGTTTTAGCTTTTCACAGCTGTGCTAGGTTGGGGAGGAAGCTGGAGAGTGTTGAATCTGTACTACAAACCGAGGAGGAATGATATGTTAATTTTGCTGTGCTTGCTTTTTAACCTTTCACATCCCTGAGATTTCAGGACTGTGAGTTAGATCCAAAAGTTCATGCCCTTCAAAGTACCTTCAGCCTATAAATGAGATAATGCACTTTCTCCTCATAGAAACCCAGTAATTTACATAACCCTACAAATGATCACAGGCAAATCAAGAATCACTCTCACTTTTAAGTGAGTTTTAAGGTCATGACTACTAGAGGTTAATATTTCTAACTTTGTTTCTAGTTTGTACAAATAGAAGTGGTGGTAAATACACCTTCCAAATATTTAAGTGCTAATGTAAGTTTTAAAGGTTTTTCTTGTTTTTTTTTTATTTGACATCATTGATGGATTCATTTTCATTTCCTTTAACAGAATGTACACAAGCCTTCTTTTTTTACAATTTGAAGCTGCAAATGATGAGAACAGAATCTTTGGTAAGCTAGAATATTACCAAAAAAAATGTTCAGTACTCAAGGTTTTTCTCAAGATAAATAAAGAGAAAATTTTTTCAACCTAATTTTGAACAAAAGAATATATCTGCACACATGATACAAAAGTAGAAAAGAAATTTAATGATTTTGTTCCCTAAGGCTTGATCTCCACAATACTTTGAAAGCAAATGGTTTATTGAAATGACTGATAGCCAACATTAAAACTATTCATATTTATGAGGATGAAATACTCTGAAACATGTTTGGAGGGTAGAACATCAATATCGCATGTGCACCTTTAAACAGCTTCAAAATAATATATCTTATTTTTCTGTCGAATTTTATCAATTCTAAGAAGTAAGCTTCTTATTTCCCTAGCAGCTGTAAAATTTAATAAAATTTACAATATTTTGTCAATTCCATAAACAAGGTACCAGTCAACATGAGCTATATTATAAGCTTACTGTGGACATTCATTATCTTATTTTTCAGAAAGCACATTACTGCACATTTAATTTCAAACTCCCTTATTCATAACTGAAGGTTAAACATTTGAAAGTTTCTGACTTTGTGTTTTCTTTGCAAAGTAACTGCAACTGCGACATAACTGGGAGATATGACAGGAAGAAACTTTATTATTTATTCTCACTGGTTATACGTTATAGTACTTATGAAATATTGAACTATTCTGTACCGTTATTCACTTGCCTTTTTGTTTGTTTGTTTGTTTTGTTTTGTTTTTCAAGGTGGCTCTAGCTCAGGCCAACCTGGAAATCAGTATGTAGTCTCAGGCTGGCCTCGAACTCAGGACAATCCTCCTACCTTTGCCTCCCAAGTGCTGAGATTAAAGGTGTGCACCACCATGCCCGGCTTCACTTAAGTTTTATGTGATCTTCAAAGTTACAGAGTGATTCCTAAGAGCACACAGCATGTTTCACAGTGTGGATTTCTTCCTTTCCTGGATCTGTACACAATTGTTTGGTAATCAGTTCTATTAATGAGTGAATACATATTTGGAAACAGACTAGGAATGAATTTAAATGTCTAAAATTAAGTGTACATCTTTCCTTTTACTGTCTGTTATATCCATAGAGGATGGAACATAACTGTCTCTTCTTAACCGCAACAAGTTTGTTGACTAATAAAATAGGCTTCAATTCTTTTCTTAGTTTAGGGTGACAATCTAAAATTTTAATGAGGCTTCTTTTTTGAAACTTTTCCATATATCAGTCATATTTCTTTCAATAAAGAGGTGACTTTCTAAAGATTGTATTTTGCTTCATATGACTTTAATGTAGTGTATGTAATATACACTTATATGTAAAATATAACTATTCACATCCATATTTACAGTGTTGCACCACCAGACTGGATTCTAATCCTATGTGGAGTACTGGCTTCATGATAGTATATATATATATATATGTATATACATATCCTGAAAAGTGACTTTTAGGCATAATGTGCACGCGCGACCTTCCTTTCATATAGATTTATTCATTTACTGAAAAAACTAATAAAGGAATAAATAAGTAAAAGATTTTAAAAATAATATCAGGAATTTTCAAATATTCAATGCTTGATTTTCAAAACCCAACTTATCTTTTAAATTTACAAGCATAACACATTTAAATAATATATTCCCCATTCTGCAACGGAGCCTAATGAAACCCTGTTATGAAAATGTTACTGGAAACCAGCCTCTCTCATTTCACAACGAAGCTGCTTATGAACGAGTTTCTGGTTTTGTGGCTTCAGGTTTTGCTGCACAGAACAAACACACTGTGTATTAAAAGTCACCTGTAATGAGCACCAAGAAAAATGTTTTTTTCTTGCTTTTAAAGACTAAAAAAAAAAACCTAACATTTACAAACAAAACTGCTTACTTCAACTCTCCCATTGGTTCACAGGGAGCTGCTTAGAAATCTCTAAACTGTCCTCGGTAAGGGTCAGAATAGAAATGAATATGACCAGGATGTTTGCTTTGATTTGAATCAGCTAATTAAAAGGGCCCTGGAAGCAATTTCTGATCACTGCTGCTAGGAGGCTAGACCCCAGTAAATCAGACCCAACCAATCTCTGAGTCGGGTCCAATTCAACCTTTCTCCTCAACAAATCTCTCTCTCTCTCTCTCTCTCTCTCTCTCTCTCTCTCTCTCTCTCTCTCTCTCTCTCTCTCTCTCTCTCTCTCACACACACACACACACACACACACACACACACACACACACACACACGGACCTGAAGCCAAGGTATTCTGGAGCCCTTCATTCTAAGCTACCGCTGTTGCTCACTCAGCTTCCATTTTCTCACCCAAAGACTGAATTAAGAAAGGAATTAATTTAGGGAAATTAGCAAAAAGTTGACATAACAGTCTCATTCCTTTTCCAGTCATCTCTGGACAATAAGTGCCAATTCTGGGACAAGGAAATTGAGCTACATAAAGAATAAAAACAAGATGCAGATACCGGATTAAGGATATACAGCACTTGCTTACATAGGAGTAGATCTGTTTTTGACCTATAATTCTAAAACCTTTCAAAACTACAAAAATGAAAATATAAATATTTCGAAGGCTATCTACTTTTCTACTTATTTTCATTAGGCATGCTTCTATACTAAATCCTGCATCTATGTAATTGGTGTATATTAAGTACAAGCATCTATTGAGTGTGTTTGCACATAATTAGCAATATATAAAGGAATCTATGAATATGCATTATTTTTACCTTGAGTGGTGTTTAAATTTAAGAAAAACTTAAAAGTACAACATAAAACGTGGAGTGTATTCCATAACATAGAAAACCAAAACGATGTCAATTTTCATAACCTAAAAGCAGGTTGTTAATACAGATGTTTCAGATCATAAGTGCCCAGGACGGATGCTGAATCACAACACAGGCCCTTCCCAGCTTTGGGAATTCATGGCTTATATTTCTAAATATTAAATTACATTAAAAATAACTTGAAAAACAATGCATGTAATACACACATGATTTAGGTGGGCCAACTTTGTAGAGAAAAATTCTGGATGGGTTTGGTCTTTCCTATGCTTTATGTAAATATTATTCCAGAACCATACACTGTAATGGCAATTGACACTTTACATAGTGTTAATGAAGGGTGAGAGCCAGTACCCCAAAACATGGCACCATGAGATTTGAGGGAAGAGCAGGATTATTCTTCATCTTCCTCCTGTCCTTCTCCTTGAATCAAGCTACCACGCTCTCACTGGAAACCTATCTGTACCTGAGATCCATGCATACCAGGAGAAGGAGAAGTTGCTTATATCTGGCAACAAAAAGATACACAAGAATGCACCCAAGCAGGCCTTATGGAGTTCCATCCAGTGTGGATCATCAACTCACACCTTCTCTATACAATTGTAGTTTCTGTGACTCTCTACCTCCTACCAAACCTACCCATAAAAAAATAGACCTTTTCTTATTTATCCAGATTTTTCTTTTCTTAGGTCAGATTCTGTGTCAGGTAAAATTATAGCAAATAAATATATATGATTTTGTTTTCCTGAGCCTCACATTTTTTGGTGCATGTAGGGGTTGGGTATGCTTGTGTGTAGTGTGTGTGTGTGTGTGTGTGTGTGTGTGTGTGTGTGTGTGTGTGTGTGTGTAGGTATAGAGGTGTTCTCTTTCACATTTCTGTGTCATATGTTCTGAAACTAGAACCACTATTTCTGGTTGACCAGTTAGCCTCAACAATTCTCCTTTCTTTGTCCTCCATAGGACTAGGATTGCAGGCATGTGTAGCCATGCCCAGCTTTTTACATGGGCTCTGGGGATCAAACGCAGGCCATCTCACATGCTGATGTTTGTGTGGCAAGTGTTATTATTCGTGGAGCCATCTCTGCAATCCTTCACCTCTCTTTTACTCTAGGGGCAATCCATGAAGCTACCAATGAGTGAGGAAAAGAAATCTTTCCTCCCCATCAAGGTCCATGGCCAGATTGTAGTTGACTGGTGAACTAACCTGAGAAGAAGTCGGGGTAAAGTCACAATCATAACTTTGCTCATTTTACATTTGAGGGAAGTGCTGGAGCTCAGAGAACTTAATCTTCTTATACAGAATCACACAGATAAGCTGTAAATTCAGGGCCCCAAACCAAAACTTTCAGCCCTTAATCATTTCTTTCTACTCCACTGTTTGTTCATAAATTACTTTTTTAGTCTGGCTTTAAATCTTTTGAAAATAGGCAGCTATATTACAATTGTAAATGTCTCCATTTTTGGCATTGTTTAAGAAATAATAAGTTAATTTATGGAAGTTCCCTAAACTATTATAAGTGAACAGATTAATCTCAATTCTAGAAACCTAAGTATTTAGCACACTCTGCCATAATTATTCAATTTCACAAATACATATTCTATCATGATTTAAATTGGTGCACATATAAGAAGCATCTTCAATGTTCACTGACTTGCCAAAAACAGAAGAGAAATGAGTAAGATAAATTTTGTCCAATCAAACAAAGATAAATTTATACACACATATATAAGTATATTCTGTCTATTTCACTCACACACAAAGATTGCATTTGTTAACACGGTTTCTACTACACTATTAATGAATAGTGTCCTTTTAAAATATTTTATTCATTTATTTATTTAGGAGAAAAAAAGATGAGGCAGATAAAGAGAGAATAGGAATGTCTGGACCTCAAGCCACACTGCAAAGGAACTCCAGACACATGGCCACATCTGGCTTTAAATGGGTACTAGGGAATCAAACATGGGCCCTTCTGCTTTGCAGACAAATGCCTTAACAGCTCAGCCATCTCTCCAGCTTAAATAGTATCCTATTTCACTGTTAACCACTGAGTTGGCCCCATAAGGAAAGCTATGGGTAAATACTATTATACCAACATCTCATCATAGACACTTTGCCTGGCTTCAGAGTATCAATGATTTGGGGTCTAAGAAAGCCCATCTTGTGCAGGGAAAGGAAGCAGTCAGTATTGAGTAACTTAGATGCCTAAGGCAATCATGGGATCTCAGTGTCAGAAACAATGCTAAAGGTTAAACCTTCCAATCTGATAAGAGGCATAAAATGAAACACACAGCAACCTAAGAGACAGAGGATCCTGAAAAAATTTATATATCTTTTGGCAAGACATGAAAATACCTGCTTTTGAATGAATGAGCAATCTTACACAACCAACTATGAAGGCCAAGGGTAAACTGATAAAAGATCAAACACAGAAACTGGGGAGGGTAGTATTGACTCTGACCCTAAAGCTGGTCCTCAAAGGTAGGCTAATCTTGGCATCTGTGGAAAAGGAGGACAAGGGAATTCCATGAAGAGGCAATTTCTGGGAAAAATCAAAGTTAAGATCAGAAGACCAAGTAAACTTTGTATACACTAGAAAGTTCCTCTCAGCTCTATCATGAGCCATTTCCTTATATTCTTGCTTAATTATATCTGCAACTATTGTCCTAAGAAAAAAATACTGTAAAACAGTCTTCCTGACCATCTGAACTTACTCATATATAGGCAAAAGTCACAACTGTCAAAATATAAAGCATTCAACCCAAACCACTGTTTGTTATGAAAATACTAACATATTAAATCATTTGCAAGTTTCTGCTCTAATATACATGTAATAAATCTTTTCTGTCATGGTTCATATTTTTTCTATTTTTTTACTTTACATAGTTATTTAAAATAAAACTTCTTTTTCCTGAATCAAGGTAGGACAAAGATTATTGCAAATACTGCTGTGCCCTCTTCAAATAATAATGGTAGAAGGAATCCCAGCTTTACAGCTTCATTTTCTTCTGGTCAACATTGAACAATAATGCATATGTATTCTCAAAGCTCATAAATATAAAGTAAAAGAAGTTAAACTTGGGCTGGAGAGATGGCTCAGAGGTTAAAGGCTCTTGAGAAGTCTGCATGCCCAGTTTCAATTGTATTTCTCCCCACATAAAGCCCAACAGACATTCCTTTGCAGCAGCAAGAGACTCTCAAGAGCAGCTCAAGTGCACACACGTGCAGACATGTACACATGCACACAAATTAAATAAGTAAATCAATGCAAACTAATCTATGATCACGATCCTCTTCTATTCATGATATTGGCCAGCTCTGAGAAGAAAGTGCCACTGTCTATCATATGACGAATCAGCAAGGTGCCTTGGATAAATGGGAACTAGATGTTATGAAAAGGTGAGGTGGATACCAAGCTCTGCTTGGCCTTAAATGACACTGGCATTGCAATCAGATACTTGGGGATCCTTGAACTCCCACAGAGGGATGCAAGGCACAGTGAAACTCTTTCCAGGTGACTGATAAGCCCACTGTGAATGTGATATATTAACAAGTGAACCAAGTAAATGCCACAGGAATGAGTTGCAAAGTGGAAAC
Organism: Zapus hudsonius; assembly: GCA_004024765.1. Classification (NCBI taxonomy): domain Eukaryota; kingdom Metazoa; phylum Chordata; class Mammalia; order Rodentia; family Dipodidae; genus Zapus; species Zapus hudsonius. The sequence continues at coordinate 10,713 of PVHP010012393.1, forward strand.
GTGGCTGTGAGGAAGGACAGAATGAGCAAATAAAACCAAACAGCATCTAGCTTGCAAGGAAAATGAGTTAAAAACATGAGATTTGGTTAGTTGGTTAATGCTCCCTTTGGTTGAGAATGGCTGAATTTTAAAGTCAAATATAATTATCCTTTAATGTGGTTACTGGCTTATCAACTTAAAACATGTATACTGTGTCACATTAGAAATTTCTAGAATGTTTTGCCAAAAAATAATATATATATATATATATATATATATATATATATTAAGACACTGTTCTAAGGTTTAATATACATGTGTTTGAAATCAGTTTAAGTATGCAGAGAGACGGTATGTTAATAACTAATGTTGAAATGTAATTTCAAAGATAAGAGGTCGCGTCTGGATTCTTCTACCACCTGACACCAGTGATAAGTTCAGAAATCTAGAGAGGTGACAAGAAAACACTGCAGACCTCTGTTTAAAATTAAATGTTCTCACTCCTCATTCAGTGTTTTATTTCCATTTAAATTATGGAATTACATCTCACAAATACTGAAGATTTTAGAATGAGATTATTTACATAAAAAAAGTATTTCTAAGTCCAGGAAACTTAGTTATAAAATACAAAGAAAATACACATGGCTTAGACATTCTTTTTCTGAAAAGTGGACTTTGTGTTAATAATGTCAGTTGATTTAGTGTAAAATGTGCAAAGCAAACATACAGTGAAAATATTAAACAATATGCAAAACTGTAATCTCTGAATAAATGTGTTTCCATGTGAGCTGAATTTTCAGGATCTCCCTGTTTTTTGAAGCATTTGAAAAAATCATAAGGAGTTAATAGAATCTACTTTAAACCAAGCTTTAACTTAGCTTCACTTCAGTCTTAGGGGGTGTGGCTCTCAACTTTATTACATCAAAATTTTAAAATATGTTTAACATTATATGAAAAGGACTGTAAATCTTATATTTTAAAATAGGTCACTGTGCTTAAAGCACTTAATCACAAAGCAATATAGTATCCCTCAACATAAAAAAATACATTATTTGCTTCTCTTTTTTCTCTTTTGTCTTTATAAGTGTAGTGTGATGTATTAGTTTAATTAAAGTCTACCAAATTATCATAAAGATTTTATGTGCTGCAAATAATTGGCTTTTTCTTCCCTGCTCACTTTTTGTTAATGGAAGCAGAACACTTTTCTTTATGATGCTTAGCAAGAGATAGCAGAAGACTACGGGTAACTAATGAAGTGACCTTTGTCATCTTAGACATGAAACAAAATTAAACCGTCACTAATGTAATGAACATAAGTCAATGTTTCTAATGAGTTAAAAGGATAGGGAACCTTATGGCTCAGAGCCAATCTATACCAAGAAACCAACCATACATAAAAATGACAATCCTATTAATAGGAAAAGCTGAAAGGCACTAAAATGAAGTAAAATATATAAATAAATCACATAAGGGAGTGTGTTTAATGCAAATCATAATGAATCAATCTTTTTCATGAGACAGAGTAAATTCAGGTACTGTTACACCCAACCCCAGATATTTCTGTAATGAGACAAATTGAGTCCATAAATACATTTTTAAAGTCACATTCTATGAAACTTTGCTAAGAAAGTTAACCTACTAACATAACTATGGAGTGGTAACAAAAATAATTAAGATAAATAAGATAAATAATTAAAATAATTAAGATATTCACATCATCATAGCCTTCCTATGTCTAACAGAAACAAAGGAAAACCTGAAATAAGCTATGATCAATTTAGCTTGTGAAAATCCCTGCAATTTTCTTCATCATCCTAAAAGTACATCGATGAATATGTATGTATCATAATAAATGATAATCAGCAATGATTCTTTTATTAAAAGCGATATGACATTGGTTAGCACTCAATATTGTTCTAAATGAAGCAATCTATATATTACAGAATTCCTGAAATTTTTGAACTTTTACTTCATTGTTTGAATGAATTCTTTAAAATGTTTCTCCTGCTATTCTTGGCCTTATCACATGCTAAGAGTTTTCAATTAGTGAACATAACTAACATTGTGCTGAGTGTTCAGAGATCTCAGGCTAACCTACAGGTCACTAGGAAGCAGATACCATCAGTAATCACATTGAACAAAGAAAGAACAGAAAAAAGAAAAAAAAAAACCTAGGCAGAAATCACAAATCTAAAATACAGAATTTTAAATCCAGGAAGTTTCCCCTAATTTCTGTCCTCTTAACTGGACTGCACCCCACTGCCTCAACAATCACTGATAAAACTTTTTCTTAAAGCCTGGGTGTGGTAGAGGGAGTGTGCCTTTAATCCCAGCCCTTGGAGCGCATTGAGTTCAAGGCCACCCTGGGCTACTTGGACTAGAGTGAGACCCTAACTCAAGGAAAAAAAAAAAAAAAAGAATAGTGTTATCATATTACCTGCATCTTTTGAAATACCTTAAAGTCATATGGGAAAAAAATCTATATTTTAGGGGTATCTTAAATTTTTCATTTAGTTATTTGAGAGTTATATAGAGAGAGACAGTGAGCATAGGTATGCCAGAACCTACTGCCACTACAAACGAACTCCAGCCACATGTACCACATGGTGCATCTGGATTGACTTTGGTACTTGAACCTGAGCCATACGCAAGTACTTTAAACCCCTGAGCAATCTCTCCACTCCCCAAAATTTATATTTTCAATATATCTATCAACAATAATTTCATTTGTAAATTTAATTTTTAGTCACTATTATTAAGTTTTTGGGTTTTTTTTTTAATATATATTTACAGCTCACTATATACTCAGGTTGGCTTCAAACCCATAACCTTCCTGCTTTAGTCTCCTATGTGATTTTATTTCTCTCTTTTTTCTGTCTCTTTTCTGCCCTTTCCCCTTTCTTTTGCCCTCTCCTCCTTTCACCTCATGTGTGCTTTTGTGCACACACACACACCACACATCAAAAAAATAAATCAATTTTGGAAGAACCAATATGTGTAGGTAATTGCGTATTTTGATGGTATGATGCCTATAGATTTTCCTCTCTCCTTAACGTATGATGATACTCTTCTGAAATCCCCAAACCTCAAATATGAGAAACTAAAAATTATGACAAGAAAATGATAGTTGACAATTTATCCAAAATCATGAAGACACTGTCCTAAGAGTAGTGCCACCCTTATGAGGACACGGGCACAGTTTGAACCGGCACTGTCTCCTTTACTGGGGTTGTTTAAGCCAAAGGCTAGAAGGGGATCTTTGACAAAACTGTCATCTTTAAAATGATGATATTTCATTTTCCCCTCTGCACTATTTAAATGGCTTGGAACTAAAGTGCTTCCAGCAGCCCCGGTGCCCAATTATTCAAGGCTGTCACTTTCTAGAAAACCTACTTAAGCAAAATGCTTTAGGTTTTAGAAAACAGAACAAGCATACATGATAAAATATGTTATATTCTTCTGTGGAGATCAGAATCTTGGTCAAGAATGGGAACATGGATAAATATGTGGGAATGAATTTAAAAACGACTGTGAAACATTGGTTTAAGTCCGTGAATCAGGTGCACCTCTGATTAGTTTGAAAGATGCACTTGGACGTAGTGCAGTGGAGTTTCCACAAAATAATCATACAATCAAAATGTTTCAGTGCATTCAGTAAAGGTCACTATATTTATAAAACAAATCCAGGGAAACAATGGGGCAAAGAAATGTAGCTATGGTCATTCTTCCTTAGCTCATATCTAGAGAGGCCATTATAATGTAACATGTCAACAGTCTACATCCCAGACTAACATTAACAAAAAAAATCACCATGCAGTACACAAGAGGATCTCAGGCCTTTCTGACCCGTGGTCATCATTACTCACACGCTACAGTACCTGAAGGAAGAAAAGCACTACTAATGCAAACTTCAAAATAATTATTATAAGGATGGATGCTTTGAAAAACAAAATAGGTTATTCTCAAGCAACTTTCAAATGTGATAATAAATATGCTAGGAAATGGAACGGTCACATTGACTTATTACCCAATATCGTTACCATGAAGTAACTCTATGGATACAGACATAGAAATAGTACAAGAATCACACATACAAACTTTTCTTTTAAATACATGATTATAATATTCCAGTTGAAATGAATCTTTCCAAGGTTATGGAATAAAAATGACTTGAAAATTTCAATCCCTTCCTTTGCTTTAAAAAGCTTGGCGTGTCTCAGCAAAAGCCAAGCCTGCTTATGGTGTACAATCTAAAACCCAATTCTCTCTCGACGCTTTAACACTAGATCCGTCACCCTTTAACACCACAAAATCAATACCTTGGAATGTCATGGTTCTCTGATGGCCCACAAAGTCAAGGCATGATCAATTTCAACTTCCTTACTGGACAGAAATAGACTTAGACAAATAAAAGATTTCCTTCAGGTCAAATTCAATAAAACAAAGGAATAAAGGTAAAAAGAGATGAAGTTGTTAGAATTCAATTCAATACATTTGCACTTGAACCTCATCCATTTTTAAATCGATTTAAATTGCAACCCAGACAAAAGAATTAATTTGTCATCAATTAATACAAGTATACAAATTGCTCCAATTGAGAAATGAAGAAATATATTACTAAACATGTGTGTGTTTCCTTAACAATACTAGAATATAGTCAGTAGAAGAGTGTTGTTAGAATTCTTCACTATATATTCCTGGGATATGGGATATATTCTGGCTTCACTGCTCAATGTCAGCAAAAAAAATTTAACTTTCTTGTCATAAACAGTGTTCGTGCCTAAGTCAGCCTCAGATGCAGAATAAACCTTTGATAAATATTTGATTACTATAGGAAAAGCAATGCATGTGTTAAACATATGTGAACATAAAGTCCATTAGGGAAAAGGCTTTCTCCTCCTTATTCCCTGCTTTGTATCTGGCTGCTGCTCAATCTCACGTACATAGGAGGCAAAGAATAAACATCTGCTGGTCTGGATTAAGGGAGGATGCCTTCAATTTAGTCAGTGAGTCACTAGTATTCTGCACAATTCAAATGATAGATTTCAAGAGTTGCTCCTTGCTAAATACTTTATGTATCAGTGGATTTATGTTGCTTCTAACATTTCAGCATACATGTCTGGGAACTTATTATTCCAGAATGCTTTAGAAAAACCAGGCCTGAGAGTGAGGAGGTCATGGAGAATAATTTGGGATCACTAACTTGCTGTGTAACTTTGCCTCTGCAGGACTCTCCTATCTCATCTATAAAATGCAAAGGAAGGAATAGGAGAATAAGATGGTTCTCAGGTATCCTCTTGAGAATCTAAACTCTTGGGTATGTGGAGAGAGAAGGATTCAGAAGAAATCAATGAGAGAGGCTCTAGAGGTCGGGGGGAAAGATGGAAAGCAATCCTATTAAGTGAGTTAAAAGAAATTGGAGTCATTGAGTTGAGCAAAGAAAATGCTGAAGAAGCAATCGTGAAGTGAACCGAGTGGGAGGCCTTAGAGCTTGTGCCTGAGTTACTATTCCAGGCATCATAAAGCAGGGAGTACAGAAGGGCCATTCCCTTGTCTTCTTCTTTCTGTGCCTTCAAAGTCATGTGTATATAGTCACAGATGATAGACAGGTTGGTCCCATGCAGCTTGTGCCAAGGGGGAAGATGTGTGGTGACGATTCTAGGCAGTCAGATTCACAGTCAGGTCCTTGAGGAGGCCAATGCATCCCAGAATAGAAAAGAAAAAAAGGTAACAAGAGAAGAGTTTCTTTTTGTTTTTGTACCCTTTCCTTCTGCATATTTGAAAGAAACACAGAAATAGAGCCAACCTCCTTGTAGGAAGATGAAGTTTGTTATAGAAGGTGGGTGGGATGAAGCTCCCAGGAATCCTCAGTGAAGCCGGATTTCTACATCTGGGCCATAAAATGAAATCCAAGCCCTCATTGAACTACACAAAATCCACTATTTGCAGCTGAGAATATTCCTATTTGAGGTACTTGCTGATGGAAAAATGGAGAGATTGGCAAATAAGCAAAAGCATGAGGGCTCATTGATACTACCGCTGAACACGACATCCACGTGTGTAATGCTCGGCTTTTGATGAACCATGTACTTTTCATGACTTCCTATCACTAATTCCCTGCAGAAAGAATACTGTTTATGGGTGAAAAAAGCTCTGGACCAAGAATGAGAATACATGAACTTCAATTTGGGCTCTGTCTTACTTGAATAACTCTACTTTCAACAGAAATTTCATCAATACCAAATAGAAATCAAAGTACGTATTTGATAAGGATATTGCTAGGATTCATCAAGTTGTGTATACAAAGCACTTTAAGTCATACAGAGAATATTACTAATAGGTATGCATATGCGATGGTACAAGGAAAGCATGCAGCATGATTTCTGATGCACAATAAGTACTTGCCCTTCAATATCACCCTTACTGTAGTAACAACAGCCTCTGTCCTAGGCTCTTTAGAGCATCTCTACGAGGCTCCAGAAGTGGGACCATAGAAGCTGTACCTCTGCCTCATGATTCCTCCTTCCTACCCTGTCTGAAAGAAGGCAGAGACAACTCAATCTAAGGAAGCCAGGCTTTTCTCCTGTCAGGTAAATATCTTACCTGAAAGAACACCACAAAAGAGATTATACAAAGACAGGGATAGACCACACAAATTCAAGAACTCCAGAATTGACAGTCACAGTTTCTCTGTTTCTAGAAAACAGACTTTAAAAATAATTCAAAAAGACATCATGTTTAGTATAAAAAGCAAGAAGTGGCTGTAAAAGAGGGGTAACCAAGAGAGAGACTTCAGTTTCTAATCCATTTCTGAAGGCTTTCCTTTGCATTTTCATTCGATCTGAGATAACTTGAGAGACTTTCTCTTACTAGAAACCAAGGAGTTTTGACAAAAGGCATTCACTTTGGTTCTAGCATTAAAGTTCATTATCAAGTCGATTATAGAAAATCAGAGATTGTAAAAACTTATAAGAAAAGGTCATTCCATTCTTATATTTTGGTACCTCTGACTTCATGATAAAATTCTTAAATCATATTATTAAACAAAAAGAATATATACTACTAATAGCAAAAATAGTAAAAGTCCCAAAGCTCAATATATATATATATATATATATATATATATATATATATATATATATATATATATATATATATATATTTTTTTTTTTTTTGGTTTTTCGAGGTAGGGTCTCGCTCTGGCCCAGGCTGACCTGGAATTCACTATGGAGTCTCAGGGTGGCCTTGCACTCACAGTGATCCTCCTACATCTGCCTCCTGAGTGCTGGAATTAAAGGCGTGTGCCACCACACCCGACTATTATTTTCTTAAAATTTCTGCATTCCTTCTTGTAAACACAATCAAATGACAATCACATTTATGTATATACATTTTTTCACTTTTTTCTTCTGCAATAAAAAAGCCAAAAGAAAAAAAAAAAGATTTAAGAAGCCAGGAAAAGAGAACTGACCAAATCCTAGATTCTCCCTGACTGTTGTAAATGTGAAGATACTGTGTGTTTCTTCTGGTACAAGATCCTACATTGAAAGTGGGCACAACCATACTGCTAAGGCTTTTGGTTCAAGTCCCAGAAATGAGAGCTTATGTGGATACACTTCTTTTGTTTGGTGGATGAAGAAAAATTCCTGAGTTTCTTCATAATCCTACTTTGATAATAGTCACTTTTCAGAACCAAGACTTGCTCGAATAAGTCAACTTTATGTCATTAAGAAAAAATGATTTTTAAGGATAATAAATATAGGTTATGTGTGAAAATGTAGAGAAATGTTTCCATGCAGTAAAAATATACCCATGTGATGACAACATATTCCTGACTTTTAACACTTATGTAAAATGATTTCAATGAAATATTAAATTTTGTATTTCAGTGTGTGACCTTTGCCAAAGTGGCAAGACTCAATTAAATGTTTATAATTTAAATTGTTTCATGTTATATCTAAGCCACCAGTTAATTTTGTTTGTTACAGGACAGGAAAAAAATTGTTTATACATACAGCAAGCTTATATATGGTATAGCCTCTGTATAATGTAATTCTGTAATAATCTTGCAGTTAATTTTTGTTATCTGTTTTTATTTTAACACATAATCTCACTCAATAGACTAAATTGACTTGCAACTCAATATGTACTCGACGTGTGCCAGGCTTGTTATGAACTCACAGTAATCCTCCTGTCTCAGCCTTTGCAGTAGGAGGATTATAGCCGTGAGCCACCCTGCTCATCTTTGTTTGCTTTGTAAAGAAAAAACATAGTACTTTCCTCTCAAAATCTGGCTCCTTGTTAATTTCAGCTGTAACAATTGAGACTTTATTGCAATTACTTAATGAGCTTTTTGTTCGGTTTCCCAAATTTTCAGGGAGGAAAGAGTCCTAATCACTTAATATAAATTCTGACCAGAGTCTAACATATAATCTTCTGAAACACAGGCTATAATTTTGATTGTGCTAATTTCTAAGCTAGAAGGATAGTTTGAAGGTGCAGGTACTCGGCATTACCAAGAGAATGAGCCCATAAAGGCAGAAACACACAAGCTCTCAGGGTGTACAGTATTCCCACATGAGTTTCATATTTCTCTTTCCATTTACTTCATCCCAAACAGTTTCCATAACAAATACTCACTTAATAGTGCCAAGACACTCCTGCTATTTCTTATTGTTTAGAAGCAGGAACTCATAAACCATTTCAAACTACATTCTCATAACTAAGGAAACCTGCCAAAAAAAAAAAAAAAACATGAAAGCAATGATTTATTTCCTGCAGACCGGAAAACCTGATGGATTATTCCAGAAGAGGACAACTGGAGCTCAGTGACTTAGCAGGACCTGTGGGATCTACTTTTAGAACAGATATTGCTTGTTTGAAAACAGAGCAGAATGATATTAATCTGCAAGTGGAGGAAGCTGCCAGGGGCCCTGTAATCAGAGCTTGCTGTACTTGAATCATCCGCCCTTGCGTTTTTCCACTCAGAATACCCACCAAGCTTACTCCATTGGCCTCAACACCCTTAATAAATTCAATGGCTGTTTTGCAAGTACAAAGCCTGCGGGATTGGACACTTCATGCTAAATTTTAGCTCCATAATCAAGAATAGAGCTGAAAGCACCAATTAACGGTTTGAAGCACAAATAATCAAGCTGTAGCTATATATTAAAAAAAAACTGTTAGGGAATAACAATATCACCTAGGTAATGTATCCTTGGGTTTGCAGGGTAGATCATCAGAAAACTAACAATAAAGCTACCTTAATAAATTTCTGCTAAGAAGTACAAGCTGATGAGCAATGACTTGGCTTAAGTGACGCTATGGAGGTGGAAAAGAGCCACTGTATAAGCAGCTCACCTCATATAATGTTATTCAACTTTAAATCAAAGGAAACTTGCATGTTTTAAAACACAACTTAATGGAATAAGATTCCGAAGTTAAGGGCAGTGGATCAATGTGTGCTAATATGCAGAATGGTGAGGCAGAACACATCTCAAAGTTAAGAAGGACTTCCTAATAGAAAGTACAAGGAAGGTGAAGAAAATTCCTTCCCTGGAAAGCTGGGAAGGCAAGTTAAAAAAAGCCAAATTGAGACTTATCAGACAAATGCATGCATGCCAGACAAGCATGAAAAAAAAGGCACAAAAGAATATCAACACAGATGGGAAAGAGACTGCTGACTTGCAGGAAGCCATGCGGAGTGACAGCCCTGCAGGGTCTCCACACCTGATCTGGCAGCCGGCCCAGGGGGGGTCTGGTACCACAGCCAAGTCAGCAGCCTGCAGACAGATGTGGCCCTGCCTTAGCTGTGCAGGAAGGCCTGTGGTTCCGTAAGCGCTTTCTCAAAAACACCTAAAATCTCACAACTCCACTGTCTATACTTAACTACTGGCAAAGCAGACTTGGATTTTTAGGAACACTTAAAAGAAAGTAGGCCATCGCCAGTAACTGCAATGAAAACACTTACTTGTCTCAGACTATTGTTCCTCAACAGATTCAGTTATTCAGAGTAATAATGTATATAAGCAGAAACGCTATCATTGTAAATCAATATGACACTGATTCTGCAAAATGGTACGTGCCTTTAAGGTTTCAGAAAATACTACTACTTAATAAATTTTACTTCAACCCCAATATTCCATTGAAAACATTTAGTTTAAAAGGCTGTTTTATTTCAAGTTGTTTCCTCTATAGGATCGCACTTCTGTTATAAAATATCCAATTCCCTTTGAGAGAGGTTTCTAGTAGATTTTAACGATCCACAAGAAATAACAGAATAAGAGAAACTGAACATGAAATCAGGGATAAAATAGATCATATCTACGAGCACCTTGTTTAAAATAATTCATTGGCAATGCTAATAAGAGCAGAATGGCTACAGAGAAATTGTTCTTTAACAATCTCCTGCTCTGAAACTTTCACTCAGTTAATATTAACTGAGCTCAGGCTCTTCCAAGAGGAAGACTGAATGGCAGGGTGTAAATCCCAGATGTAGACTCTGGTCTTCCTGTTCCTATGAAACCTTTGCAGATGGAGCTTCTGGGAGAAGCTGAAATCAGATGCTTCCCAGCCAAGGCTATTCATTCTGACATAATTCCATCATTTTTTTAAAGTTCTGACATGCCTAATAATAAGCAAACAAAGATGGATATTTATGCATAGTAATTGTAATAGCCAGTAAACCTAACAAACGTAAGCTTCATCATTACATAATCATAATTTAAGAACTCAATATGTGATTGCTATACCTTTATAAGCTATTTACTGATATCTGCATAATATTAGTCTTTTGTAATCGGAAGGCACAAATGTTTATGGATGGAAAGCATTTTACCCATAAAGAGAATACAAAATAATTTTTAAAACATTCATTCTACTTTTACATTCCAGGTTGCTTCTGAACATCACAGTGTTAATGTAAAATGACTGAAAAGGTTATGAAATAACTTTCTCTGACCTTCTGAAATGTAAACTATTTTCAACAGATAAAGCTATAGTCATAAAGCATAGGTAGGTGAGATACACAAGTCGGAATTCTGCCGGCAACTTTAGTTATTATTTCATTTAGAGATACTTAAATCTTTCTTTGGATATTTACTTGGAGTAGGTCGGGAATAAGAAAGTTGTTCTGAAGTCTAATTATTTTATGCTATAAGGTCGAGAGTAGAGCAATATAGTCTGCCTCCATATTAGTGCAATTCTTTTTATTTTTTATTTATTCATTTTTTTGGTTTTTCAAGGTAGGGTCTCACTGTAGCTCAGGCTGACCTGGAATTCACTATGCTGTCTCAGGATGGCCTCAAACTCACTAGGATCCTCCTACCTCTACCTCCTGAGTGCTGGGATTTAAGGCATGTGCCACCATTTTTTACTACTTTGCTTTTTCACTCTGCACCTCTGGGAGATTAAATGCTTTCTCATTGTGGGCAAAGCATTGGAGGATTCGAAGCCCAAAGGAAAGGAAGGTTTCTGCCAGAGCCCGATGCTATGTCAACAAACTACCACAGGCTTTGTTGCTGTCTCAGTCTTCTTTTAAGAGTGCACTGTGGTCATTGGCTGGCAATACTCCACTGGGTCAAGGAATCCATTCCACACTGCCCTGTGCCCTGGAGACTCCAGCACTCTGATTTCTCAGAGGCAGGCTCTCCATGGATCATTGCCTCATTTCCAGTGACACTCAGGTTTTCCCAAGGGGTGGCTACTGAGAGCTAATCACCCATGTTCTAATTTTGCCCTTAAATTCTGATTAGATCATAGTTAAAAGACTGTAGACTGATAAGTCCTATCTGACAATATATTAAATAAAGCCAATATTCTCAAGGAATATTCCTTTTAACAAATGCCTTGATATTGTATTGTATTGCGTGCACCCATGGTAAAGGGGAAAGACTAAGGGAAAAAAATTACCCTGACTTTAGTGGCCATAAGTTATTACTATGGGAATTCCTAATGACCAAGTCATTTACAGCCCAATACTAATTTTAACACTTGATGAGGTATTCCACAGAATGTGTCATGTGCAGACTTAATACCAATGACAATCCATTCCAGGTCAAACTTGAACAAGTATTTTCAAAGTCATTTAACTGTGTATCGGGCATAACTAAATATTTTCCCTACATATTCCTCTCGTAATTCTTGATTAATCTTTTTTGATATAGCTAGATAACTAAGTGTTTGCCTAGTAATTTAAGGCCCAAGATTTTATTCTCAACATCACAAAAAATATAGATATATATAGAGAGAGAATGTAAAAGATAAAACTTTTTGCTAGATAGCTGGATAGTATATTTTATACACCTCTAGCCAATGAAGAAAATTGCATAATTAATGAAAAGTAGTGCACATAATTCCAAAATAATAGAAAGTGATTAAAATCACAAAATCTTAAAATAGTGAGATACTAATGATACAGGATTTGAGGGTTGTATAAGGGTTTCTGAATCCCAAATTTTGGGCCCTTGTCTGTCATAACAATGAATTAAGAAAAAAAAACAGACTAACAAGAGTAAATTATAAATTATTGAATTTATTTAGGGAAAAATTATGAATTATGAGGTTTACTTGGGGAAAATTAGGTTTTAGAGAGGAGGCTGGAGAGGGAGGGAGAGAGAATCTCCATCACAGAGGCACATGTACCCACACATGGAAGGCAACAGAAGAAGAATCACCTTCACATAAAGGAACAAAGAGGATTAAGAAATAAGGACTCAGGAGATCAGAGCTCACACATGTCACCCAGTGAGGAAATACCAAAAGCTCCAACCAGGAAATTCAGATGCCAAAAGAATAAATGTTCAAGAAAGTCAAGATAGTTATTACACGTGTGTCAGACCCAGAGCTTAAAGGATAATCATACAGGTAACAAAGGGAAACGTGTCATCTGGAAAAATAATGCTCGAGAGGAAGGAACAGGAAAATACCCAGACAGGTAATGAGAGACCTCCCCTGCCCCTAACCAGGCTGGGAGAGCAGAAGATACATACTGTTTTTCAGATGAAAGAACCACAGGTCAATGGGGCCTCCACAGTGGAAGAAAGAGAGAGTTTAGCTCTCAACAGTACTTTATAGTTACTAGGATGGCCTTATGTCGTCAGACCCAGGTATGTAAGGGAGAGACCTGATTGGATGAATCAAGGGACTGACACAAAGTGGCCAGCCCACCACCTTGAGTAGATTTAACGCCCTATGTTTTCCTTCCACACACTAATGAATAAAATTAAAATGATAAATTATGAGTCATGGTCATTTGCACATCGCAAGTCTAGTTAGAACACATCACTGCAATGAATTCTTAGAAAAGAATGAAAATTTTAACTGAGACTGGAATTAATTTGCAGATTTGCAAATACTGTGTTCTTTAATTTCCTATACTTATAAATAGTAGATCTTATTTGGAACACCGTATCATTTGCCATTATGAGGGCTTTGGATGAGAGGTTTGTTTTCTGGGTTTTTGATTTTTCATGTTTCACTGCTTGGAAAGGAGAAGACACCCGAGGGAAACCATCCCCAGCCTCTACTTCCTGTGACATATTCTCTAAGCCCACTAGTGTCTGTTAACAGGCGTCATTTGGTTCCTTTTTCTGTCTCAAAGCAATTTGGGGCCTTCCTACTCCCTCCCAATTATATATCTGCAGGTTAGATAATTGGCCCACGACTTTGACTGACGCATTGCCTAAACAGAACAGACTGCCTTCCTGCAAAACACCTGCAACAGGTGGGGAGGAAGTACTAATTAATCAGCGTGAATATCTGAAGTCATTATGGCTTCAGCTCCTTGGCTGCCTTCTTGAAGCCTCTCCACTATTAACACTCCCCAAACTGTCACCCGCTTGGCTTTGCAGACTTCTCATTCTCATCAGGAAACAAAGTGAAAGTTAGTACATGGACACGCATGTAGAGTTTAACATACATTTTTGTCTATGACACCTTAGAGTTTACAATTAGATCCTCAAATTTAAACTCAGCAAGCATCTAGAAAATAAAACTGTGTTGGGATGAAGAGATGGCTTAGTGGTTAAGGTGTTGGCCTGCAATGCATTAGGACCAGAGTTTGATTCCCCAGTGCCCATATAAAGCCAGATGCACAAGAGGGCTCATGTGTCTGGAGTTCATTTGCAGTTTCTGAAGGCCCTGATGCGCCCATTCTATTCTATAAATAAATAAATAAAATGTTTGTAAAAAAAGAAAAGAAAATTGTGAATACAAATTAAAGAAAACATTTGCTTGACCCACAGAATAATCTGTCCACTACCTTGTCTCCACTCTAAGGGTAATTTGGTGCCCAGAAAAGTACTAAATCTGTAAGAGCAAAACTTTATATGAGGTTTATTTTTTTGAGGGGGAAGGGTCTAAGGATACCTGAGTGACCAGAGCATACATAAACAAAACAAAGCCAATAATAATAATGATAATGATAACAATAATAGCAGTCTAGGAAAGTCTCTATGAGTAATTTACAGACTCTAAAACAGGCCAGGCTATGGCCAGTATGTCTAAAGCCATTAGCTGTCCTTAATAAGTATTGAGGTGGCAAATTATTAATTGTATCTCAAGGTAGTAGGTTTTTGTTTTGTTTTGTTTTGTTTTTTGTTAAGTTGGTTCTGTGATAACATGATAGTAAGTTTGTCTTTCCAGGTAAGTTCAGAAACAATGTTCAGGAAGTGAGACATTTTGATTCACAAGTGCCATTTTACTTTTCTTCTTACAAAAATGCAGAAACCAGACGTATGCTCAGTGAATAATGTCTTATAACATATTGCAATATATAATATATAAAAAACTTATAATATTTATTTCTCTTAAGTAACCTGCTCTGAATTGTAAATATAGCTTCTTAGGCAGATCCCATGTGCCATACAGGTGAGACAAAACACCAAGCCTTCAATTAGGTCAGTTGTGTGCAGAGAGTAGAATTTGACTTCAGTGTTCATTTTTTCCTCAGAATAGCAATGAAGTAAATCCTAAGGCTGGTATCTCAGAGTAAACAAATTTCAATCACACACATTATTTCTTTCAATGTCATATGAAGATATAGCAGTAACATTTGCTTTTATGTCTGCAAAATCTTCAGTGAAGAATTGAGTAGGCACTCTTGCATAGATAAACACGTTAGAGTAAATTCTAAACTATAAACACTTTATAACACTATATTCCTGAATCAGTACTTAAAATGAAGATACAATAATGGCTCACCAATGCTCAGAAAAACTAACTGTGTTAATATATTAAACACATATTTAAACATTTTAAGTGGAAATTTTCTAAAATTTATTCCACAGTGTGGAATTCTATTTATTTATTCCACAGTGTGGTAGTTTGAATAATGTCCCCCAAAAGAATTAAGGATTTATTAAAATTATTAATTGTCTCCAGGCTTCTGGCTGGAGGAAGTGCCACTTTGGCCTAGCCTCCTGGGGACTGACCCTTTCTACTTTGGATGTGAAATACTAAGGATAGATATGCAAAAGAACAGCCAGAACCATGGTCTGGAGATCTGCATTTTGTGAAACACAGTGTGTTATAGTGTGCTTGCTTGGTGCTGGTGCTGGGCTTCTGTCTCTGCCTCTGCTTGGATCTGTAGAAAGGGGCCAGCCTTTTTCCTTAACTTCCCCTAGATCTGTTCAATAAATTTTCCTCCCCAAATCATGCCTGGTTTGAAGATTCATTCCAGCGGCGTGTGGCTGACTACGACACACAGTAACCTTAATTCTAAAACATAAGAAGCACAAACAATGTAATCATTAATAATGATGATACAACCATTGTAAATCCTTACTATTTAGCTGAAATGGTGTCATCTGACTTCAATAATGCTTACTTTATGGACCTGTATAAAGATTTTCATGCATGTATGTTGTGCTTACTTTTGCATAACATTTACTCCTGATAAAAAATACACATGTTTTAAGTATCCCTTAAGTTTCCCATTCTGATTAATTTAGCCAAGTTATGCATAGGATAATCGGGCATATCAATGGATCAAGTGAGAAGAAATCGGTTCCACTTTAAAAAATAGACATAAGTGAATTGTGTGTCATTTCCTACATAAATTTAGAGCACTTTATTTTAGTTACTCAGAACTCTCTTTTTACTTGATTCTCAGTTTAATTGCATTCCAAATAGTAAAGGTTATGCAGTGAGTTAATGTTTGAAATGTATAAATTTATCAAAGTGCAAGTAGGTATTTATAGTAAAGCAAGTAGCAGTTTAGACACCAGACAAAGACAGTATGAAGAGTGGTACTCTTTCTTCTTCTCTTTCCAAGAGGTAGTTTAAGATATTGAGACCCTATTTCATCATTAATGAAAGGGGATTTGAAAAATACTGAGATCAAAAACAAAACTGATCCTGAAATCCCAGGCTAACTGAGCACTCTGGGATTACATTTCCTACTTCTGACTAGACAGTTATACCCAAGAGTGCCAGCCGTACTCCGTGAAACACTGACTTCATAATGAATGTACCCTCCATATCAAGAGAAGTTTCTAGGCCTCCATATTTACCTTATATTGGAGCCCATGATCTCATATTACCAGCTTCAGAGAGCTCTTGATACTGAAGTCAGTTTACCTGAATTGTTTGGGGAGCCTTGAGAGGAACCATCTGCAAATGTTAACTCTGGTGTGAATTTCACTATACTGTATGTTTCTAAAAACTCTTCCTCCTTGACTAATCGGCTTATCCTCAGGACTAGAAATAAAGATGTAAAAGTAATACAGCCATTCTTGGACAAATATATTTAAATTGCCATTTTCTCATTCATCAATGCCTTTCTCATTACATTAAGTAATCAAGTGAGGATTTCATGTAGATTTGTTCTAATGACAGATAAATAATGATCCAGTGAGTTGATTTTGTTTACAATTAAGAAAGAAAATATGTCTGTTTGATTTTGTGTTTTTACTAATTCTACCTTTTGCAACTGCGTTTAAATTTTCAAAGCACTGTTTTGATCTGAACATCCTTTGCAATTCAGTCAAAAACTGTAATAATAGAAGAATGTTTTGCATTTAAAATGATATTTTATTTGGTCATTGAAAATCCTCAAAGGGTAAACTCTTAATTTAATAGCTGCAATTGATCTCAAATATTCAGCAATATTAAAAGCAAAGGGTGTCCTCTATTAACCAAACAAGTCAGAACTAAAATAAATGAAGACATTCATGAGTTCAGGGGGCAAGGGAAAAGAAGAGCAAATAACTTTTCACAAATAACCTTCTTTAAATAATGATTTCCATGTTAAGAGTCATGCTCTTAAAATGCTGTAGCTCTCATATCTTCATTGCATACTTGTGAACTAAATTAGTAATTATGAAATGTTCTCTATATTTAAGATACTGGATAATCATCAGTAAATGCATTTATATTACTTGTTATACTGTTTTATTTGGCTGTGAAGAAAAAATGAATCTTAAGAAATGCAAAATTGTTTAGAAGAGCTAGTTAGCCTTTTCATGAGCTGTTTTTATATTTCATTCTCCAAGCCTCACATTTTTTTAAAATATATATTTATTGTCCATAATGAGTTACATTATTTAGTGGGCAAACCATGCGTTGTTATCCCGAATTCCCCAATTCCCCCCCTCCCCATCCCTGATCAGTTGTATATCCTCCTCCGTGGGCTGTCTGGTGCTTATTTCAAGTCTGTGAGGTCAAAGTGCATGAGAGATTAATATATAAATATGATTCAGGTACCTCTGGTTTGTATTTTATCATATTCCTACTTTGCACATTTCCTTGAGCATGAGTGGCCTATTAACATTAAAAAGAAGCACAGTTCCATGTAGTTACCTAAGAACTAAGATGTTGAAGATGAATCGAAGGGTGAATCACCGGTTTGCTCTAAAATCAAGTCAAACTGGTTGTCTCTCACATGCCCCATGACTTCAGCCAAGTCAACCAGTAAAAACAGAAGACTTTTTCTATCCAATGGGCAAACTTGCTTCTCTAATTCATATTCTTTTTGCATGGACTTTATACTACAATGTATCTTATGACTTTATATGGAGTCAGACACATGCTAACACAATATATAGCAATATCGTCCCTAGAAAGAATACAAGTGGTTGAATCTGGCCCTTCTGCCGTAGCAGATTAAACACTTGAAAGCTACTGTCACAAACTGTATGACCAGCACAGTGGGAGGTATCCCCAGGAATCTACTGCATGCATGTGCTGATGCTGATCAAACTTGAAACAAAGGATGTAATTGTAAAATATGTATGGAATTTTAAAAGGCAACTATGAGCAAATAAGAAATGATTCACTTTTAATTTTTATATACATTCAATATTGAATGATAATATCTTGCATTTATTAAGTGAAGCTATTAGTACATTGATATGGCTGCTAGGAAAATTTAAAATATATCTATATGGTTTTCATTTGTATTACCCATGCTATGAGGAAAAGCAGGCTCCTGGCCCCTGCTGAGATAATATAAAACAGAACTATACACCCTTAAAGCTCCCTGAGTGATTCTTTTGCAGAAAGAGATTTAAAATCAGTTTCCCCAAGGTTTCACATATTAAATATTGCCAAGAAGTCAGTCTCATCTGGACCCAATAACTGAAAGTCCTGAGAGATTTGGTTATTTCTACTTAGTGTCTAATGAGAACATGGCACTAGACAAGGAAGGGGTGCCGATTAAACAGACAGCAATTTCTCTGGGTAATAACCTCAAGGTTAAGAGGAATGTGTGGATGTCTTGTCTTGTAAATAGAACCAAAGCATAACTGCGTCCATGATGTACGGTTTAAACAAAACTCCAAAGAAGATGACTAAAATAAGCATTCTGTTAAGACCCTATAGGACACTATACTCCTGGAAATATCTCTGGGGAAGACACAAAGATGAACTTTACAAGGAAGAGAAAGGAGTTGAAATGGAAGGACCCTGCACTGGGTAGTGATTCTCTGATATGCTTGGCTCACAGGGCTCATTAGTGACATGGGTCCCTTAAAGTATATCATAGCACAGTAATCTACCTAATTTAATTAAGAGTAAAGAAGGATTTTTGTATAGATAACTTCATATATGAAAGTGGTTTGATACAAATACATGATATGCATGTATGTGTGCATATGCGATTTTCGCACTTGTGTTATCATGAAAGTGTGCTGGGCTCTTCATTTGTCTTTACTCTGTCATTGAATCCTGTCATCTGACAGAACATGCAAAGAAGCAATAACGGCAATAGAGTGATAAACCTAACATGTAGATGAAAAACCTAAAGTTGAGAAAAAGGCATATTGGTAGCATTACCCTACCACTTAATAAAAAAGACTACTAGTGCTTATATTAGATGTAGAAAATCTATAATGTCCAAATACTATCAGACCTATCAATGTTCATCACATGATCCGTGCTTAAGAGAGCAGACGCACTCTGACCTACCCTGAATGCTTGTACCAGCTTTTAGGATCCCTGGAAACAAGGATCTAAAATCCCTGAAGAAGAGGAGAGTCACAGCTCCTAGGACCTGGCATAGAGCAAGAATCTCTTAGCTGGACAGAGGTAAAGTGGGAAGCTGGGCATGAGGAGATGTTCTTTCTCCCTTTTTTTTCTCCTTCCTCTTGGATCTCCCTCCCTTTCATTGACAGATAGACAGTGTGAAGGAAATATGGCGAGACAAGCCTTAGTAACAAGGAATGTTGTCCATGAGAAGCAAGTATCGGGAACTTGAAGTTTAAATACCATACTCTGAGGCTGAAGAGATTTCTCAGTGGTTAAAGTCAGTTGCTTAAAAACCTACCTATATGGGTTCATTTTTTTCCATTAAGATGTTTGTACTGAGGTACCTAATATTCATGTAAATCATGTTAAATCTTTTCATTGAGAAAATAGGAAGCAATATTGGGATGAAGTTGAATGTTTGATTAGTTTCCTAATGTCTTTCAAAGGTCCTTTAACATTCAGAAATTCTTAAAATCTAACTTACCCAATTCTAAAAACCCAAAATCTTTTTTTTTTAATTTTTTATTTTTTTTTTACCAGAAAAGTATATGTCCTCAAAGTAAATTTGACTTGGTAACAAGGTACCAGGTTAGCAGGCAAACAATGATTTCTGTACTGTGGTGATAAGAATCTTAGGTCCCCCTCATACTCATGAGTTCTGAATGCTTGGTCCCCATCCGGTGTCAGTTTGGGAGGTGTAGCCTAGTTAGAGGGGGTGTGTTGTTGGGGGTGTGCTTAGGTAGGGGTGTAAGAGCCAGCTCCCCCTTGCCAGAGTTTGACTCCTTCTCGATGCTATTTTCTACTTGTTGTGAGAGAAGCACTGTCCAGCCTCTGTTCACTCCACACTTTTGCCTACCATCACAAAGCTTCCCCTGGAGACTTTCAGCGAGAATATGACCTTCCCACTCCTCAGCAGCTCTAGATGCGGTGTTTTGTGCCAGCAACAAAGAAATGCCAACATGCACCTGAGCATATCACTTTCCCAAAGAAGGCCACAAGAAAATCACTCAGAGACACCACCAAAATAAATATATAAATAATGTATAAATAAGATGTGTAAATATATATGATATAATATATACAGTAATTAGAAATCAAGGAGAAAAATAAACTATTCGAATAGGCTATCATTTCTAGGAAACACACTTATTAGTTAGAATAACTACATAATCACTCCACATTCTCTCCTTTTTCCTCTTGGAAAGAGCAATGAACCAATCACAGTTGCTCAGGGACACGAGCACAATGGCACACCCTCTGTGTCTTTTTTTTTTTTTAACTTCCTGTCCACTGATGTGAGCCAGATAACTGTGTGCCCAACAGTGCTCACATGACTGTCACATAATCTAGCAGGATGTGTAGATTTTTTTAAATAGCATTTGGAGTACTGGCTATCTTCAAATAAATGAAACACAGTTACAAGAGCCTTCAAAGCTCTTAAAAAAAAAACAAATTACCAGAAAAAACTGCCATAAGACACTCTTGGATAGTGTTTTAAATTTTGTGAAGTAGTTCGTAATCTGCTTGTCTTCCATAGCTTTCCAGGTCAGTCAGAGTCCCATAAGGTAACCCCTAGGCCTGGACTGTTTTATCTTTTGAACCTGTGTGGTAACACTTCCGTGGCCCACAGTTCCCTCTGCTCCTCAGGCTGGCTTTTCCTGTGGATTTCTGCTCTTCCTCCTCTGTTCTTTCTGAGAGTTTTCAAACACTCATATGTTTCTCTCCATCCTGAACTTTATGTCTTTGTCATACATCATATGCCCTAGCCCTTCCTTTGTTTTTCTGCATTTTATACTATTTAAACTTACATGTTGTTTATTTGTATCAGTTTTGTGAATGCCTCCACCAGACTGTAAAGCCCAGGTGAGAACTCAGTGCCGTTCTTTCCCACTTCCCAGTGATCAGCACTGCCTTGCCCAGAGGGTAGCATTACGGTTGAAAGGAATGTTTATTGTTTATCTTCATTTCATCTGATCACTTCAACCATCCCATGGACTTTTCTTGAAAGCATATTATGGCTGCAACACTGGGAATTCAGTGATAAATTTGATGTAGTCTTTTATCTTGAAAAGGTCACATTACTGTGGGAATAGGCATGTAAAATTTAATTGCAATGCAAAGTGCTTAGTGTCTGTGGAACAAAGACTGAAGGAAGGAGAGAGACTCACTTGGTGTAGGAGGAGGCACAGAAAGCATCCATAGGAAGTGACATTTGAGGTGAGTCATGAAATATGAGTGTGCTGCTGAGGAACCAAGAAGGATCTAACACTTTCATAACAAGGAAAAGAAGTGCACAAAGGCACGTGGCGATGAGAAGTCATGGTGATCAGCCAGCATAAATGCAGTGTGGCTAGAGCCATGGGTAAGAAATGGGCAAACTCACCAGCGGAGAGCTCCTCTGCTGTGCCTAGCCCATCACTTGATCCTAGGGTATTGTAGTAAAGGCTAAAATGCAGCATTGACCTGGCTGACCTGGAAGGCAAGTCTATTGTATGGAATCATTCTTAAGGCACACGAGAAGTGGACAGTGGATGGAAGAGTCCAGGAAGGAGAACCGAGGCAGTGCACAGCAATAGCAATAATGAGCTCCACTATATGCCCATGACATGGAGACAAGAGATACTCGGACACAGAAAGCAATTGTTTCCACACTAATGGTTTTTCTGAGAGTTGGTGATTATTAAGGAAACGCAGGAGGTGACATTACATACATGTATAACAAGCTTAGCCCCAAAAAGCGGGTGTGGGAGGTTTAACCGGAAACAGAGACATGAGAGGTAAGAAGGCCATAATTTAATTTCAGGTGCGTGTATAATGTCCAGGTTCAAATCAAGGTCTCTATCATTTGACACTAGAAAGATCAAATTCCACTTCTCCACTACTAGCTATCTGACATCCGGTGCTCTTTTCAACCTCTGTGTAACTCAGTTTCCTCATCTGCTCAGTAGAGCATAATGGCAATTCTTTCCTCACAGGGATGTTATGAGAATCACATGAGCCAGTTCTTTGAAAACTTGGGAGACAACAGCTGCCCCAGCTTAGTGGATATGTTTGCTAACACGGTAGGAAAGCAAAGATGTTTAGAGAAGTCTGACCTTGGGCTTTTTGTGAGTGTGTTGTTTAAGGAAGAGCCCAAGGGGCTGGAAGTTGGGCAATGGTCAGGGCTTAACAAGAAGCCTGTGTGTAACAGGCTTTAACATGAAAAATTCTCTAGAAAAAAAAATTATAGGGTACACCAAAATAACCATCACTTCCAGCCACCACCACAAATATGTGAGAATGGCAGAGAAAAAAAAAGTGATCCTTTAAATAGAGAAGCATCCCTATTTTTAAACATGAGTTGTTTAAATTTCTCACATTCAAGTTTTATTTGTTTGTTTGTTTTGGGCTTTGTCCCTGTTGCCCAGGCTGACCTGGAATTCACAATGTAATCCTAACCTGACCTGGAATTCACAATGTAATCCTAACCTGGTTCTCCAGTGCTGGGATTAAAGGCTGACTTCATTTTCAAGTTTTTGTCCCTCATTAGTATTGTAGAAGAGCATAAGTTTTGAGATGTTAAATGACACCCATGAGTGTCCGGTCACACAGTTGAATTCCAGTCCTACTCTACACTATATGATCTTTGGAAGATTGTTAAACCTCAAACCTCAGTTTCTTCATCTGAGAAAAGGAGCATAAAAATAATTGCCCCTTGGCCATTAAGGCTGAAATAGATAAAGCAGCCCTATATTGTAGCTGTTTCTAACATTCCTTCCTGGAGGGAGAAGGGAGGGTCATAAGGTTTGGAAGTATAGAAAACGCACAAGGCCCAGGAAGCTCCTGAAATTCTAAGATTCGAAATGGCCCGCAACCCAAGATATATAAGCATCAAAAATTGCTGGAGAAAGACTCTGAGTGGCTGAGTCATCCATGCTCCTGTAAGTAGCCCCAGTTCTCTGGGTCACTAAGCTAGACTGAGGTAGAAGAATTTCTTTGGTCATTGTTCAGGAGTCAGTGACCTATCTGGGGTGAATAGACATTCGTTCATGTCTCCTCCGAAAAAGTCAAGCAGCAAACCCACATACACCTTGACCAGAGTTCAGTACTCAGTAGATTGCTTACTCGAGTTTGTTTCTTTACATGTCATCGTGAGTAAATCATGTGAAACTCTATGAACATTACCAAACAATGAAATGAACTGTCCAGAAATCCTTACCACCCATCTAGTTGTTAAACTACTAGATAATGTCAAAAAATAAGACATATGAGTTTCTAGAGGGTTGACTTAAAGTATTTAAATAGCAAATTGAATAGGAGATAGAATACTGGAATCTTTTAAAAGGGTATGTATGTGTCATATGAAAAAATGATAAATCTCTTTAAATGTCTTACATACTTCCCTGAATAGTATTATCGTGTGACCTTCAATTTTTTAGAGCAGTAAAAGTGCCTTGAGTCTGACAAGATTTATTGTTTCCAACTAATATTTCCTCCATTCATGTGAATTTCATTCCCATTAACACCTTAAAATTTAAGACCTTTAATTCATAACGTTTGCAAGCACCAAACACCTTAGACCCTAAGCAATCTGAAATAAATCAGCGTCTCGTGTTTTCTGCAGAAGAAAGGGGACGGAATACAGTGATACATTTCTGTTCCCATCACTGTCGCTGCTGCTGGAGGATGACAACCTCCTTCCTCCCCACTTGACAAATGACTTGGGAATGTTCTGCTGCTCGCCTGCTGTAGAGCCGAACTTATTTCAGGACAAGTTCTAATGACTCATTGAGTAATCCCTGTTACTACAGTCTCCTCCCTTTAGAAAATTCCAGCCAGTGTTGGCAGCAAAACTCGACAGTTTCAAACCATTACAAAGGGACAAACCACTTCCAGGTGATTTAAAACAGGTCAACACAGACTGCCAACCTAACTCCAATCTGACAAGACTGCATAAAGCTATTAGTGAATTGAACTTAAAAAAAAAAAACCTGTAAAAGAATAAGGTTCTGTTATATTTAGTAGCTTGTATGGCCAATAACAATTATAAATAAAATCAAGTCTTTATTGGTAAATATCATAATATTCAAATACAATTAAGCTTTATTTTTAATTAGCTCTACATTCAGTTCTCCTTTCTTTTTTACTTGCATATGCAATGAAATGGAAAGCTACTTTTTAACTATTCTTAAAAGAGAAAGAGACTTGAAAAAGACTCAGTTACCTTTTTATTTGGGGACAGGATCTCATATAGGTAGATCTGGTCTTGACCTTGCCATGTTTCTGAGAATGAACTGCCTCCATCTGCTGAGTGCTGAGATTACAGGCATGCATCACCACTCCCAGTCTAGGTGATGCTAGGGATCAACCCAAGGACTGTATAATGCTCAGTAAGTACTCTACTAACTGAGTCACTGTCTCAGCTCCCCGTCACCATTTCTTTTAGCTTCATTAAAGGGGTAATAAATATTTGTGTACATTCCAAATCAGAATGGATGCTCTATGAGAACATAAAGAGAGCCGAGATAGGCAGCGGCATTTAGTAAAGTCTGAGCGATAGTAGAGCCCATTTGCAGAACCTAATAGGAACATGTTTTGGTCTTGTAAACCTAGCTCAAATCTATCTTGAGTCTTGTGTCACAAATACACAGGAAGCAGGGCATGCAAGATACACCTGGGAGAATGAACTATTGTGTTTCTGATCATCTAACATGTCTTCCTGAGAAACGATTCAGTTTTACCTACAATTATCCTTCACATATTAAAATTTGACATAGCAAAACATGCAATCTCTCTTTGCAAATATGCTAATTGCTATTTTACTAAATTACCATTTTAGGACATATGATGTTCCCACATTATAGTAGCTCTGTCTATGCTGAAGGCCCTTCATTCTGTGCCCCTACCAATAATGGAGAGCTGCAAAGGTTATCTCTCTTTTTACTGTTATAGATACTTGAAGGGAAATGAGATATGTACCAGAAATAAAAAGATCCTGTATGGCGGAGTTAAGAGAAGTGGTCTGACCTTGTCTTTTATAGTGCCCATTATTGTTTATAATGACTTAAACAGTCACCAAGGCATGATGCTGACATTTATGGTATGTGAACTCTCAGACCAGCCATCAGAGAACTCTTCCTCTTTTATTAATACATTTTAATCAAAGGTTCCTGGAATCTGAACACTTCCTACTCCTTTCAGAACTTCCCAAAATCCATGACACCAAGTTCAAGTGCTCCCTTTTTGAAGCCCAATAATTTTAAATTGGGTTACAGTAGCATGTCATTTATTAACTCCTTGGTGACTGAGTCCCTATTTATTTCAATGATGAGACGTACATTCATTTATCAAATTTTTCCCATTCCCTGGGTATTATTTTTAACCTGTATTGGTTCAGAGGGAAGTAAGTCTAACTGTGGGAGCATCTGGGTCCTTTCACAGGCATCTTCAGCCTCCATTAACTGCTGAGATTCTAACCTTCCTTGATGATAATAAAGAAGCAAGGTTTCCAAAGGAAGTATTCACATCTTGTCATGATGACTTGTATCGCTAACCTCCCCCAGATTCAGACAAAATAGAGCTTGGAAACCTATTACTTTTAGAAATGGAATGAAAAGAGCTAAAATAATCAATTCTAATGAAATCTCCCTTTAGGTTTCAAAGTTGGGATTTAAGAGAAGGGACACAATAGAGTTGCCACTATGTCATCACTTCTGAGTTCAAATCCTTGGTTTTGAGATATTAAGAATGAATCACTGGTTCATATTCATCAGATAAGAGGAGCCAGCAGGAAAGACAAACACAGTAAAGAAGGTAGATGAGGAAGTGGGGGCTGGGGAGATGGCTCAGTGGGTAAGAATTCTTCCTGAACAGTCATGAAGGCCTGAGGGGACATGAGACCACCTGAGCTTGATTCCCCAGACCCTCATAATCAGTTGGGTGTGACCACACACATCTCTAACCTCAGTGCTGTGGGAAGCAGAGACCAGAGAATCACTGTCGCTTGAGAAAACAGCCAGTTCCACAATCAGTGAGACTCCCTCCCAAGGATGCACACTAATAGTAATGGAGGGAGGACTCCCAGTGTGCTCCACTGACCTCTATATATGGGTACACAGGGGACCTGCATCTGCCCATGGGAATATACACACTACACACACACACACACACACACACACACACACACACACACACACACACACTATGCTGGTGTGAATATAAATGTCCCCCATAGCCTCCGTTACTTTTGATTAAACTTCCTACTGAATTCCAGCACACAGAGCCCTGCTAGAGGGTAAGTATCACTAGAGGCACATCTGGAATTTAGCCCTAAGGTATATTCCTAGCCTGCTGGAGCTCTGGCTGTTCATTTGGCTCTCTGCTGTGGAGGTATGATGCTGTGAGCCAGCTTCTTCTGCCATGATGAAGCTTTGCCTGGAAACTGTAAGCCTGAAACAAACTCTTCTTCCAGAAGCTGTTGCTGCTCAGGTGTTTGTCTCAGCAAGAAGAAGTTGCAATACACACATACACACACACACACACACACACACACACACACACACGCACGCATGCATGCATGCATATATGCACATATACACTCACACACATAACACACATACATATACACAGGCCAATAAATCAAGGACAGGGAAGAGGGAAATCAGGGAATGGGGATATCAAGACATTATTTGCTCACTCAGTGCATCTAATTATGGATAATAAAGAAATATTTAAAAAAAACCAAAAACAAGCAATGTGATTTCTCATATGAATTAGGGAACAAATCACATTTTCCATCAAAAACTCTTAGAGCAACAGGCATACTTTTCAAAACAGGAAGCCATTACTATTTTAATTTGCAAGTGAGGGAGTAATTTATTGAGTTTTTAAAGATATATTTAAATGGTAGTGAGTAGAATGTAAGTTGCATAATAAATTTATTTTAATTTTAATCTTAATTTTATTAAAGTTAGTGTTAATTTTATTCTGAAAATATTGTGTAGAACTAATGTGAGACATATAGGTGTATATGTGGAAAGAATTCTAT
The DNA here is from genome assembly GCA_004024765.1 of Zapus hudsonius. Taxonomy (NCBI): domain Eukaryota; kingdom Metazoa; phylum Chordata; class Mammalia; order Rodentia; family Dipodidae; genus Zapus; species Zapus hudsonius. Next base: position 38,182 of record PVHP010012393.1, read on the forward strand.
AACCTTTCCTAAAGATACTTATTGAACCAATGTTCCTTCCAAATTCAATTTTCTAGTCAGAAGAAATTCTATAGTGTCAACCACAAAACATCATTGGGTATCTATAAAGCATGGTGCCTTGTTGAATAGTAAATACAAAGATTAATACATTACATAGGTACCAAGAAAAATAAGTAAATTTGTAGCAAATTTTGAATAAACATCACATTTAAGAATATTCATATATAATTTGAATTTCCACTCTACACCCTGAATATATATATACATATATATGTATATATATGCACATATATATATATATATATTTAAATCTGTTCTTCAACTATGACTATTTTACAACTTTCTAGACAATGATATAGGGATATTTTTTCATTGTGAATAAAGTTTTAAGAAATGTTTAGAGTTGAAGAAATGAAGTGGGACCCTTATTCTCAAAATATTTCTGATATCTTGGATCCTCCAACACTCTAATCAGAGTAGCCTAGCATAGGCTATGGATGAAGTGCTGTCACTCTGAACACAAAATGTCTCAGAAAATCTTCAGTAAATTGAGCTCACTCAGAGATAACTGAATCCGTTCAGATTCAATGATCAGATACTATTTTGAAGGGTTTTAATTTAAAGAGAAAATACTGAATGTGTCATACCACATACAGGTTGAGCAGTTGGACATGTTTTCTTAATTAAGTCATTTTTCACACTCCTACATTACTGAGACAATGATTATTTAATCATGTAGGTTATAGTGTCAATATAATGTTTAACATGTCACTGACCAACTCTGTACATATACCGTGATCATATCCCCTCCCACCCTCACTTTTCCCTGTCTCCTTTGCCCCTACACTGAATCTTTCTGCCTTCCATTTCCCCTCCCCCATTCTACAGGTCTTGTGTAGCTCATAGATGCCCTAGCCACATGTGTCTGAAAAACAGCATTGTAAGCACTCCTCCCCTTCCCTTGGCTCTTACATTCTTTCTGCCACCTCTTCCACAATGGTCCCTGAAGTGGTTTGAATTATATGTCCCCCATAAACTCTTGTGCTCTAGATGCTAGGTCTTTAGCTAGTGGCAATTTGGGAATTGGATCCTTTCTGGAGGAGGTGTTTTGTTGGGAACAGGCTTATGGGTGTTAAAGCCAGCTTCCCCTTGCCAGTGTTGGCACAGTCTCCTGTTGCTGCTCTCAGGAGATTATATTCAACCTCTGCTCATGGCATTGTTTCCCCTGCCATCATGGAGCTTCCCCCACAAGACCGTACACCAAAATAAACAACTTTCCTCCTACAAGCTGCTTTAGGTCAGGTGTTTTATGCCAGCAACAAGAAGTTAACCAAAATAGTCCCTGAGCCTTGGAGCATGTGCGAGAGATGTCTCAGTGCTGAACACTCCATACAGGCAGTATCTTAATGTGAAACACAAAGTCTCTGAAGTTGAAACTGCAGTTCATTTTACAGCTTTGCCACTGAGTGAGAACCCCAATATGTTAAACTCTTCTAAGTATGACTGAAGCTCTCCCTGTGTTACTGTGTGAGAAGGCATCTGTCTGTCTGCCTAACAAATGATATGGACTGTGGAGGTGGTTCTCCAGTCCACGTAAGATTAGGATTTCCTTTCCCAACCATAGGGCTTTATGCATAAATGTTCCAAGTATTTCAGTAGCTTGTTCATGTGGCTGTCATTTCTATTATACCCAAAGCAATTTCAAGCAAGGCATTAATTCCTAAACATTTTTATACCCTCTGTGTCTGGATCAGTAATTGGCAAGTGGTGTATTTCAAACAACTTGTAAATGAATAAATGCGCACAATGGACAAAGGCCTGCTATGTTTAATGTGATGAGCAAACACAAAATATCTCTAGAAATGAATATACAGATATGTTTCTGAAAATCCTCCTCTCTAAATCTGTATCCATGGCTGACTGTCTTTCTGTAAGTAGATGATCTTGTCCAGAGACATTGCTTCCTCATGGACTCTTAGTGTAAAAAGTCATGTTGAAATAGTTTGGGGTGTGTATCTTCTGTTTCTCCCCTCCAGCACACAACCAAAGTCTTCATTCCCTCTGTGATCATGTTCTGTACTCAGAAAGTCAACCAGTAACATATGTACTCAATAAGTCCCTTGCCCTCTGGCTTACAGTTAGATTTGGCCATGGGAAATTCCTGGCCTAAATTAAAAAGAGAGTAAGTAAATCAGGTTAGAGTTTCCATTCTCTGACTACAAACCCATGGGGATTATCCTCTACAATAGCTTGTCTTTCCTTAACCTACTACAATGTCCCTGGCTTGACACCTACAACCTAGAGTAGAACAGAGTGTGTAGAGGCCACTATGCACCTACAGGACAAGGTTTCACTATCATGACATTACTGATTTCAAGGGTATAATAAATTTTATTTTGTAAAATGCAATCTTGGGCCCTGTAGGATATCAGCAGCATTCATAGGTCCTAATAACTATAGATAGCTTTTTGTGTGGCCATTTACAATTAATAATTTAGTTCACCTATTTACTCTCACAAGCTCTAGAACTCTGCAAGTAGATATTAGAAAGTACTTTTACAAATGAGATCATTCAACTTACAGGCCATCTAATGGTTATTTATCTAAAATTCTCTAGAGGAATAATATATATATGGAATTTTAAAAACCCAAATCATGGGCTGGAGAGATGACTCAGCCTATGGATTGGGGTTCAATTCCTCAGTACCCACATAAATTCAGATGCACAAGGTGTCACGTGCATCTGGAGTTTGCAGTGGATAAGAGGCCATGGCAAGCCCATTTTCTCTCTCTCACTCTTTATCATTCTGTCTATCTATCTGTCTATCTCTCTCTGCCTCTCTCCTTAAAGAATAAATAAATAAAACAATGTTTTGAAAAACCCAAGTCATAATATAATCCCCACTCTGCTACACTTGCATTATAAGCACATACTGCACTAAGTGACCTCCTATTGCACTAGACTTAGTGTCAGTCTTTGTCAGAAGGTCTAATGAGTTCCATGAGAAGTACAAAATCACAGTAGAGTATTTGGGGCAATATACTCAATGAGAATGATGGAGTCCATCATCTATTTTCTCCTTTCTATCCTTGTAGAAAAATATTACAGGCATGTTTTATTGACAACTGGAATCCACTTCAAAGATAATATATTCTGAACCACTTCTACAAAAGAGCCCACCAGGATTACAATAGAAAAATAGCATAACTCCAGGCGTGCTCATGTATTTGATCATTTTGTGTTAAATCAATAGAGATGCTTAGCGCATTTCAGAGTTCCGGAGACTAACTCTATCCTTCCCCACACTCTTGCCTTGACACCATCACAAACAACAAAAAAGGCCTACTTCAATTTGTTCATTCAGGCAAGAGATACAAACTGCTACTTTAGCAAAATGAATTGATGGTGTCCATTGCCATGAGTAGTTCAAAACCTGAAGCAGCAATAGTTAATATCTCCATTAGGATCTCAGGGAACATGACTAATGAGAATTGGTGATACCAAATCTTCTGTATATTCCTCAATATTTCTTTTTCAATTATCTTTCCCTTTTCTTGGAGGGAAACACAATATCAGATTCACTATCTCCATACAGAATGCATTAGAGGAAACCAGGACTGAGTGATCTTTTCCAATACATAACAAATCCCTTCCATGTTGACAGCTCATTGTCCTATGATAGAATGGACTCCTGCAGAAACAAATCCTAATACAGCACAGGTAGAAAGGGTGGAATTTCCACTAGTGCCAGAGATAGTTTAATCACACTGCTTTTAAAATGGCCCCATCATGAGATTTCTTCCAAGGCTCCATTTTCAGGCACCTCCCTACAAATTAAGACTGGATTACTCTTGGGTTTTGCATTAGCATTTATTCCTGGGTTTATCCTTCAGAGCCCTACAGGAAGGTGTTACATACAACTTACTGATGTGGACTGTGAAGTCCAAAGAAGTAGAATCAGATCACCTCTACCTCAAGGATGGCCACATCCTTCTCTGTCTCGGAGTGGTGGTAAGTCTCCAAGATTTTGTACATAACAAATATTTGAGAAGTAGTAGAAACAGTTTGTAAAATTTCTCAGACTATTGATTCTGCTAAAGAGTACAATCTCTAAGATGGTAATCATATTTCTGGTCTACATTTCAAAGTATGTGCAAATTTTGTGTGTAAGAATAAATTGTTCAACATACAAAAAATAGTTGATTACCCAATCTTTTCTATTCTGAACTTTTTCTTAATACTAAGGAATCACTTAGAACAAAAGCAAACTATAGTTGAAGTAATGATAAATTATCTATTTGGGCTGGAGAGATGACTCAGCAGTTAAGGCACTGGCCTAAGAAACCTAATAGCCTGAGTTTGATTCTCCAGTGCCCACATAGAGTCAGAGGCACAAAGTGACACAAACATCTGGAGCTGGTTTGCAGAGGCTGGAGGCACTGGTGTTGCGGTCAGCTTTCTTGTTGCTGCGCAGAAAGAACCCAAACAAAAGTGGCTTGTGGAGGAATGGGTTTATTTGGCTTAAGGACTCGAGGGGAGACTCCATCCTGGCAGGGAAAATGATGGCATGAGCAGAGGGCTGGACATCACCTCTACCACAGCACTGCAAACAGCTGCAGGAAGGTGTGCCAAACACTGGCAAGGGGAAGCTGGCTTATAACCCCATAAGCCTGCCCCCAACAACACAGCTTCATCGAGGTTGTAAAACCCAAACTGCCATCAGCTGAGGATCGATCTATCAGAACACATTCAATTGTTTGTGGGGGACACCTGGATCAAACCATGACAGTCCGCCCCTGGCCCCCACAAACTAA